>BDCZ01000414.1:0-22510 GCA_001662365.1 Chlamydomonas applanata | reverse complement strand
CCGCCCCCCCCCCCCCCACACACACACGCACATTCTCTCCTACTCACTCTTGTGAAAGGCCCCACCTCTACCATGCCCCACCCCCCGTTCCCATAAACGCGTACACCCGCACCCCCTGCTGGCTGCTCTCGATCCGCCCCGCGCCTCACCGCCCGCATCCTTGACCAGCGTCAGGGTGGGCACTGCACTGCCACACTTGCGGTACAGCGTGGCCAATGACGTGCCGTGCACGCGCGTTGAGTAGGACAGCGCCCAGGGCCGCAGCCGCTCCAGGGGCGGCACCGCGCTGGCAAGTGCTGCCAGCTGCGCGGGGCCCAGGATGGACGACGGCTCGCCCACCAGCCGCATTATCAGCTCGCCACCGCCCACCAGGTTGCGCGGCTGCGCCAGCGCGCTGCGGGGTGGGGCACACGTTGCCAGGCACATGAGATCAGTCGGCATGGGACACGGACCAGTCAACATGGGACAGGCACCTGGAACCAACCGGCGCCACAAATGCACCCCAATAGATGCACAGGTGCACATGACTACGCCATCGAGCGAGAGTGGTGAGTATGCGACACCAGGCGCGCCTGTAGCAGCAGCAGGGACGCAGGCAGCAGGCAGGCGGCAGCTACACGGGGTGGGGGGCGTGGTGGTAATTACCGCGCACGCACCCTGCATCTGCAGAGCTGCCGTCGCCGCCTGTACCGTCGTCACCGTCACTGCAGCGCGCAAACAGCCATAGCAGTCACCATGAGTGCAAGGAAGAACGTGAAGTACATTCCGCCCAACAGCGGTATGGCCCACCCCGGCCCAGCCAGTTCAATACAAGCGGCATAGCCTCTGGAGTGACGCTCACTCTGTGTTCCCCAGCCACCGCTCAGTATGCCGGTGCAGCGTGGTGCGCCTGCAAAGCACATGGGCGCGCACAGGGCCCAGTCTGTGGTGTATGCTTGCATGAAGGCACACACATGGCCCTGCCCCAAGGACACAGCGCAGACACAGCCTCCAGTGGAAGACAGGCAGACTGGCATGCTGCTGTGCCATGCACTCACGTCGCCTGGCTCGCCTCAAACTTGATTGTGCGCGTGGAGGTGGCGCCTGCGCGCAAGTGCACCTCCCATGTGCCGCGCCCGCCACGTGAGCTGGCGCCGCGGGAGGTCATGGGGCCCAGCCCATCCCCTACTTCCTCGCCCGCCTCTGACGCTTGCGCTGCGTCGGCCAGCGAGCCCTGAGCGGGTGGCGCGTGGTCATACGGGGCAGGGGCGGGTGCGAAACAGCACATGAGGCTCTGCGCATGCGTGCACGAGCAGCAGCGCGAATGCTGGGGGCCCGCGCGTTTGGGTGATGCAACGCATGTGCAGCTCGTTGCAGGTACTGCACGTATCATGCGCATGACCATGCTGCAACTCCATCCACAACCCGACCCACCTGCGATTTGCTTTCCTTGATGCTGCTGATACCCAGAAATTCATGGTTATGAATCCGTGCCCGCAGCTCCACGAAGTCTATGTGATCTTTGCCTACGATGAGGCTGCAATTGACCTGCGCACATACGGTTGACCAGGCCCCACATAGTTCCAATCTAACCCACGTCGGCAAATTGCATGGTAGATGGCCAGCAGCGCACCTTCTTGCCACCTTGCACCAGGGCCACAGCGTGCTCCCCGCCTTCTAAACTTGTCACGTACAGAGGAGCCTTGCCGGTGGTGCTAGTCCACTCAGTGGCAGTTGGGCCTGGAGACACAGTGATGGAGCATGTGCCCAGACTCTGTAGATCTACAGGTTTTGGGGCTGATGCTGAAGCTGGTCGGCTGGCTCCAGCTGCTGTAGGTGTTGATGCCCCGCCCTTGCTGCCTTTTAAAGCGTCGCGTACTTCCTCAATATGGTGTCCATGCACCTGCTGTCGCAGCTGACTAAGTTCCTCCATCAGTTGCCGTTCCCGGATGCGGTAAGCCTCGATGCGAGCAAGCGCTGCTGCCAGGCTCCCTTGGGCATCGATGAGGTTGTCGACAAGCTGCTCACGGCTGACGTCTTGGTAAAGGGACGCCATTTCCGCAATTGTGTTGCCACGGCTGGACACCAGCCGCAGCCTATGTCTATGCAAGCTGCAAACGGCTGCGTTACAGTAATACACGGTGTACTGCATCACTCATTGCCAAAACCCCAGACAAAGCGCATGTGCAGTACATGAAGCTGCAGCTATGGGCCAGTGGGGATCACAACCCGCACACGACACCTCCACGTCTCACCATTAAACAGACCTATGCGGCCAAGCCGGCTGTGGAAGCCCTGCAGTGCGACCGAAGTTCAAATGGTGTTGCGTACTCGAGGAACTGTCTGCTGTTATGCAAGTGTGCGCTGCCTGAGATGTAGGGAATTTGGGCACCCATGGCCTGGTATTCACAGTAGGACTCATGCTGCCTCTGCCTTCGCCTTGGCTGCGTGCTGAATGGCTGCCAGTGCGCTGAACATGGCGTTCTTGTCATGGCCCAAGAGTGACATGATGTTCTCGTGTATATCTGCATCTGACGCAGCCGCCTGGGTGGGTGAAGGCAGGGTCGGCAGCTGTGATGGCGCCGCAGCAGGCAGCACCGCTTGCCCCGCCTGTTCTAACTGCGTGTAGAGCCGCTCACGCAGCTCCTGGGACCCTCCGCCACGGCTGCGCTGCGATGCGGCTGGCTGCCCATCCTCGCCTTTCACTGTGACGCCCGTGCTCTGGTCCTCCTTGGCCGTGGGCACAGGGCCCGATGTGGTGGTGGCTGGGTGCGCACCGTTTGGGTGCCCTCCTGGCGACCTGTCTGGTTCCTCCCCCTCCTCGCTGCTGTAACTGCAAGTTGAGGGCTTGCTGGATGCTGGCCCGCCGATTGCTGCTGCGTCCGCCAGCGCCTGCAGTGGGGGCAGCGAAAGCCCTGCCCCATGTTCCCCTGCGCCTGCAGCTGACCGGGCAAACATAGGCGGCACTTGTTGTGCGGGGCGGTTGGCGACTGTCGGCGCGCTGCTGACATACAGGGCGGTGCCGGGCGCTGGCCCTGTACCATTGCCCAAGTGGCTGGCTGGCGGCTGTTGTACTGTGTGAGGTGCGATGGCGGGACCTGCCTGCCCGACTGCGTTGTGAAGTGCCACAGCATGCAGCTGTACGCTGTGCCAAGCGGCGAGCGTTTCTGCTGCAAGTGAAGCATCTGGTATCGTGGACCGGCCAGCGCGCAGAGCTGCAGCCTGCAAGTCACAGGTGGCGCATGATGATATGAGGCGCTTCAATGGGATATGCGGTTTTTGAGCCAGAGGTTGACGACCAACTGCATGAAGCACAAGCTTGGATGCACTTGCCTGCACGAACTTGAGGGCTTCCTGCTGGTGCTGCAGCGCCTCCTGGAGGATGCCCAGCAGGCTGAGACGTGCGGTGGCGCTGTGCAGGGCTGCTTCGTCAAGGGTGGGAGGTGCAGTCATCGGAGCTTGCACAGGCAGTGCCGCGGGCACTGAGGGCAGCACCACGGGCGCAGCTGCTGCCACTGCCGGCGAGCTGGGCCCTGTTGTGCACGTGCGCTTGAACTTGCGCTGCACGCAAGATACAGGCATCAAGTGCATGTCAGGTTGCGGGCTCGGCACACTTGCAGCCCCAGTTGCGAAGACCGCAAGACAATCGAGACCCCCGCACCTTGGCCTCTGCGTCTGCATCCAGATCCGAGGGCGTCCCTGGTGCACCACGCTTTGCACTTGCTGCGGCTGCCGCCTCCGCCATGGCTTTGGCCCACGGCCCAGCAAACCCACTGTTGCGGGGTGGCTGCGGGGGGTTGGCCTGCACCCTCCGCACGCCCTCCAGTGTGAGGGGCAGCGGCCACGCGTACGTGTAGATGCCTGCGCAGTGCGGAAAGAAAAACAGACGCATGTCACATGTGGCACGCTTTCAAAAAGATCTTTCAACTCGAGCAAGCAGTATACACGCCTTGCTCATGCAGACCTGAGCCCGCTGCTTCGCTGCCTGTCATGTGAGCGTGAGCCGGCCCAGTCTCCACTGCTCACCTAGTGCCCCGATCTCTGCCTCCACCACTTCCCAGCTGCGCCCCTGCTGCCGCCGCGCACACTTCATAGCCTGGTCCTGGGTCACGGACTTGCCCAGGCCCCAGCTGAAAAGCACTGCAAGGAGCAGGCCATAGGGCAACATGCAGGTTTCCCGACGTCAGAGGTAATGGAGGTGTTGCAGGGTGCACAGCAGCACGGGGTGTGAAGGGGCGTGGGAGTGCCAGCCAGAGGCGCGGCCGTGCAGGCATGGCACAACAAGGCCATGCACAGCATGCATTGCGCGCCAGCCTGTGCTGTGCTTGCTAGACCATGCAAGCATGCAGATCAGCCGACTCACTTGCGATGTACTCGCCCCAGCCCTGCGGCAGACCCCACTCCGGCTGCGGACACTCTGTGCCCAGCGTGCGGCGCAGGTATTCCTTGATCTGCGGCTCAGACACTCGGTTCCCACCACCCTCCTCGCCCATCTGAAGGAAATGGATGGATTGAGGGAAGATCTTGACGAGGATGCGAACCAGCTGGCGCATATCGTCCATAGGGCCGCGCCTGGAGGCCTTGCTGTTGCGGTGCTCGGGCTTGAGGAGGGAGGGGTGCTTTACAGATGCGTCTGAGCTGGTTTGCTTTCCGTGCAGCGCGTCCAGGGACATCATTGGCTGTGGCTGCTGCGGCACGCCCAACATGTCTGAGCCTGGGTTCCCAAGCCCAAAGCCCAGACTTAGCTGGGCAGATGCAAGTTGGGCTGCGCGCAGCACGGCAACGTGACGTGTACGCAACATCAATTGGGGACAGAGCAAGGCAGAGCATGGCGGACACAGCACACAAGGGACGCAGCACGGGTGGCATGATGGGCTGGGAACATGCGGGGCGCAGCATGCCAAACCGCACCTGCGCCGAGGACTGCCAATTGCTGCGCTGCTGCTGCCATCAGCCCTTGCGCGTAATCCTGTTGTAGAGGAACTCCTCCAGATAGCAGCGACGTGCCTGCTAGACTCAGGCCTGGGTCTAGGTGGTCAGTCAGGCTGGTCTGAGGCTCAGAGCCTCCAGGCAGCCTAGAAAAACCCAGCCCGAGACCATCTTGGGAACCAAGGCCAAACATGGAGGGCAACTGGGAACCCAAGCCCGGCAGGGACATCTGCGACGGGTTAAATTCGCTCTGTATCTTTAGGCTGCCTGTCTCCAGACTTGCACTCGGGGCAGCCATCCTCGCGGATGCTGTTGCCTACGAGTCAGGTAATGTAGTATTATGCAGCTTGAGATTGCGCGGTGGTCTCCTGGTATGGAAACACAAGGATTGGGACAGCGTTTGGCACAGCACACGAATCATACTGATGGTACCATGCGTGTCATGTGCGCTGGATCGCAGCATACAATCTGAAATGTCTTCAGCAGCGCATGCTCCGTAATCAGGACTGTTGATCTCCCTAAAACGGGCTGCATGCCCGGCGGTGAATGCAGGCGACACAGTGGCAAGGGCCCGGATGAAAGCGAGCTGAAGGTTTTAGGGCGCGGCACGGCAGGTGTACAGGGCATGGAGGTACAGGTGAAAGCTCTGCTGGGCGGGCAGCATGCGCGCATCAAATGTGGCACAGGCGACACAGTCAGGTGCGCAGGCCACCAGGGCTCGTCGCCGTTTAACAACTGCTTGCCCTGTAGCCGCACAGACTGTGCCACTGCACGCGGCTGCTGGCATGCATGCGGCGCTGATGTGCTCAGCGGGAACGACTACTGGCGCCATGCATGATGCAGGGACCTGAAGCGGCAGGTGCAGGCAGAGCTGCAGTGCGAGCCGGGCTTCCAGCTCTTCCTCAGGGTGGGTGGCAGCAGCGTGGCCCTGTGTGGACGCAGATGCGCTTCGAATCCCGTGACTGCACTGCGTGACGGCAGCCATGCTGCCGCGCATGAGTAAGTCTATGATGTGATCTATGAGAGAGAGATCTATGATGCGAAACACTGCGCCGTTCCTGCTGCAGGGATCCAAGCTTGCGAACGCGACCCCCGTGTCCGGCCTCGGCCTGCGCCCTGGGGAGTTCCTGGTCAGTCCTTGTGTTTGGGGGGGCATCTTGTCTGCCGAGGGCCAAACATGTCGAACCCCCCGCCATGGTCTCCTCCACATCACCGACACACAGCAGTGCTGACTTTCACCTGGTGGTCCAGCACATCCATCGCGTGCATGTGCAACCCTGAACCCCTCGGTGGGACGTGAGCCCTGCCACCCCCTCTGTTGCGCGCCGCAGGCGTATGTGCCACATGCCCCTGGGAAAGCAGCTGGCAGTGCGCGCGCTCAGCGCTCCGCGCCTCAGCCATTGCCTGACCCTGCGCATGCGGGGCTAGGGGTCAGCGCCAAGCCCAGCTGCGACTCACCCGCTCAGCCGCCTGCTCATCGGGCGGCCTTGGGGGGCAGTGGCTTCCTGGGAGGTGAGGCGCTGGGCGGCTTGCCAGCTGAGCCGTGCTCACCGTGCGGGGGTGGCGGGGCTGGGGGTGGTGGGGTTGTGGACACGCTGCTACCCGGCTACGCGCTGCGCCCGCACGCGTCGCCCGCCAAGCCGCCCGCCAAGCGCACACGTGCTGCTACCGCCGCGCCTGCTGCCACCGTAGCGCAGCCCTCCTGCAGACCCAGCAGCAGCACACAGCATGCACCCCCAGTGCCCGTGGGCGGGGTGCCTGGTGTGCCGCCAGCACCTGTGTGCGAGCAGGAGGCGTGTGGTATGGTGCTGGCCGAGCTGCTGGCGGAGCTGCAGGCGGCGGGGCCCACAGGTGCTGACGCAGCTGCTGTCGCCCCGCACGCACCCCTTGACCAGGGGCAGCGGGAGGTGGTCGGCAGCATGGGCGAGGCAGGGGCCGGCATTGATGGGCCGAAACCCAAGCGTCAGCGCACCGCCCGATCAGGCGCAGCGGCGCGGGTAGGGACTGGGGGTGGTGATGCCGCAGGGGCCCGGGGGCTGCTGCGGGGAGCTGAGGCGGAAGTGGTGGCTGCGTCACTGCCGCTGCCGCCGTTTCTGGACGCGCTGCACACCTCGTTCTGCATCCTGGCGCGCGCACACGCCTGGCTGCTGTCGCGGTGCGTCGCGCCCACGTGGCCGCTGTTGCGTGCTGCGGTGGCCAGCCTGGCGGTGGGGTCAACGGCGGGGGTGCTAGAGATGGGCGTGCCGCACCTGGTGCTGCTGGCGCAGCTGTGCCCCGCTGTCGTGTCCATCCGCGACCGCGCGCGGCGGGGTGGGTGTGGGGTGGGTGCCGGGGACGAGGGCCTAGGCGGTGACGCGGGTGCAGCTGCCGGTGCTGTGGCGCTGGCAGCAGCAGAGCCCAGCAGCCTGCTGGTAGAGCTGAGGGACCCGGGTAAGCCTGCCGCTGGTGCGGATGGCAGCGGCAGTGCTGTGGCTGGCAGTGGCGTGGGTGAGGAAGATGGCGGCTGGGTGGTGCCCCCGGGCGCACCGGGCAGGAGCGCGGTGGCGCGGTGCTGTGCGGCGGTGCGTCGCGCCATGGTCGCGGTGGTGGCGGTGGCACAC
Source organism: Chlamydomonas applanata (assembly GCA_001662365.1). Lineage (NCBI taxonomy): Eukaryota > Viridiplantae > Chlorophyta > Chlorophyceae > Chlamydomonadales > Chlamydomonadaceae > Chlamydomonas > Chlamydomonas applanata. The sequence continues at coordinate 15,002 of BDCZ01000414.1, read as the reverse complement.
GCACGGTTCGTGGCGCAGGTGGCAGGGCAGGGAGCTCGGGCTGGGGATGGGCATGGTGAGGGTAGTTCAACGGACGCTGGACAGGCGGGGGGCGTGACGGGCTGGGGTTGGCCGCGCGTGCTGCGTGACCGCGTGTGGCACCCTCTGTTTGCCGCCTCGCCTGCTTTCAGCAGCATGGGCCTGGGAGACGTCGGTGACCTGGTGCTGCGACGTGACAGCCTGGTGCGCGTGGCCATGTTTGGTCATGAGGGCAGTGCCCACCCAGCGGCACCTGGCTGTGAGGACGTGCAGGTGGGGGATGGCGGCAGCAGGGCTGCCGATGTGTATGAGGGTGCCGGCGGCTTCAGCCTGTCGTACGCGGGTGCGGATGACGTTGAGGCGGCAGCCGCCGGGTGGGGGGGTGCTGGAGACGGAGGGTCTGGCCCAGCGGCCGGTGGCAGCAGCACAGGTGGTGGCGGGGACATGTGTGGGCCCTACGACCTGCTGGAGGGTGTGGTGCATGAGGGGGCCAGTGCAAAGGCGCGGCTGGTGCTGCCACGGCTGGGTGGGGGCGCGCCGCGTGCGCCGCGGCAGCTCAAGCGCGGCGGCAGCGGCGGTGCGGGGCCAGCATGCGTCAGCCGTGCGCGGCTGGGCTGCCTGGAGCTGCTGGCACACCTCAAGACGCTGCCGTGGTATGATGGCCAGGTAGGCCTGGTCGTCAAAAATGGCAGGGGCACAACACATGATTTGAGCATGGATACATGTGCTATAATCATAATGTAGCCCCATGCAACTTTCCCCGTGTCCATCGGTTCAGCCGGTGAGCGGCTGCATGGGCGCATGCATGGGCCGTTTCTGCATCACTGTTGTGGCATGTGAGATTGGGGCAAGGTGTGGGGGGCACGGCAGCGCGCGCGGCTTAGAAGCCAGGCCTAGGGGAGTCTAACTAAGGGTTATCGCAGGGGCTGGTCGCGCCCGGATCGCGCCGGTAGGGTTAGGTTAGAGGAATTCGAGGTAGGCAGGTGGTCGGCTCCAGGTCGCGGCGAGCGCGTGCAGCCCGACGGCAGGTGACGCGAGACATCTATGGGCAGCGATTTGAGGCGTCGGCGCGCGTCCAGGTGGGTCTTTGGGCTGGGGGAAGGTCACATGCTCGTGACAGGTGGCCCCAGCTGAGCCCAGCCAGCGCCTTGTTGCCTCCCCTGCGGATGCAGAAGTGATCGGGGTATAAAGCACTGGCAGTGTGTGCATTTGTGGGGGCTGGGTCCCTCTGGTTGTGCACCCGCCCCATGCTGACCCGCCCCCCCCCCCCGCCCCTTCAACTTGCGCCCCCACGCAGGCACAGCCAAGCGAGCCCCACGGCCCCCTGACATTGCGCAGCCATCAGGGCACCCCAGGGGCAGCTCCAGGCCAAGGGAGGGGCCAGGGAACTTACCAGGTGCGTGGGGCCCCATGGTACTGCAGGTCCGCGCGCCCCATGCGCGCAGCATGCGCGCCGCGCCCCAGATCACCAGAAATTCGGAATAATTCGCAGCCCAGCTCTTGGACTTAAGTCATGGGGTATGTTGGGGTCCTAGACACCCAGTATGATCTTTCACAAACCTTCCTGTCACTGCCACAACTGTGCGCGCGCAGATGACCACGCGATGCTGTGCAGCCACCCCAGCCGTCCACCACCGCGCCCCTCGAGGCAGGCAGGGGCCAGAGCGGGAAGAGGGCAGCCAAGGAGGCAGCAGGGGATCAGAAGCAGGGCAGAGGCAGGGGTTAGGGGGTTAGAGGGTGTGCATGGGGTGCGCGCGTGCATGGCTGCACGAGGGTTGCGTGACCACAGCGGACCCATAACTTATGAGACAAACATGATCAGGGCATCTACGGGCAGCTGGCAGCATCCTCTAAAAGTTTGCATCATTCGATTTTCAATAAATAGGCGGCCGCCTCTGTCATGGTGCGGTGTGCAGTACGGCGTGCGGTACATTTTATTTTCGCGCGTGCGGGGCGTTTGAGGGGGCATTGGGGCTCGGGTTGGGGCATGCAGCACGCCTACGAGCCCCGTGAGAGCAGTGCTGTTGACTTTGACCGGTCAAACATTGCCCGGGTGCCGTTGACCGGATGTTTGACCCATGCAAGAGCACGTCACACTTTATCACACATGATCATATTTGATCCATAAAAAACATGAATAATGCAGGATCTGAGTATGCAGCCCCTCCCCATAATGTAAGAGCATGCTACTGTCAAAGTTTCAGGTCCTGATTCTCAGTATAATGTTTTAACCGACAGGCCTACCAGGTGCGTGGGGCGGCTGGGGCTGAGGGCTCACCGGCTCGGGCCGTGCTTGCACATGGCTATCAGGCTATACGATGCATCCCCCGCCAGCCCTGTCAGTGCATCTTCACCTGTGGGTGTGTATGGACCCCTCAACCGTGTGCGCTGCTGCCTGCCGCTGGACCCGGCCGCAGGCGGTGCACGAGGAGGTGCTGCCGGGGCGCCCCGTGCGCCATGCGCAGCCGGCGACCGGCCCGCTGAGCGCTCGTGTGGCGGCGGCGCTGGCGAACGCTGCGGACGCGGCGCAGCTGTACTGCCACCAGGTGGGGCGCTGGTGGTGGTGGTGCGTGGCGGGAGTGCGTGGGGGCTGTGGTGGTGGTGGTGGTGGTGAGACGGGTATGCCTGGCCTGTCCCGCTGACCTGCGACACAGGCATACAGCGGCGCCCATGTCGTGCCAGAGAAGGGCAGTGCCCCAGAGACAGGCGGGCCCTGGGTGCATCTGCACATCCGAGCACCGATTCACGCGTCCGTTGTGTTTCTTCACCTCCGTGCTGCTCCTGCCGTGAGCTGCACCTGGCACCCGCCTGCGCTGTGTGAGCTGTAGGCCGGCCAGCAGAGCGGCACATGGCGATGCACCACACACGCATGCGGCATGAATCAGTCACACAGGCTCTTGGGGTGTGCACCACCACATGTTGGCCGCAGGCGGCAGCACTGGATGCGCTGCGGCGGGGCTCCCATGTCGTGGTCACCACGTCCACGGCGTCGGGCAAGGTGTGTGCGCGCGCGCGTGCGCGTGTGTGTGTGTGGAGTACCTCTCATAAATGCTCGTGCGTGCGCGGAGGTTTCTGTCACGGTGTCCATCCTCTCCCTTTGTCGCCCCTGCTGTTTTGAAGTATAATCTGCATACCCAACTCAGTGCACTCATATCACACCGCCACTGTGATGCTGTACCCGGGACGCATGATTCAAGCCACTTGCTCCCCCCCCCTTGCCCCCCCACGGACACCCCCCACCCCTTGGCCCTGCACCGCGCAGTCGGTGTGCTACAACGCGGCGGTGCTGGAGGCGCTGGAGCGCGACCCCGCCGCGTGTGCGCTGTACGTGTTCCCCACCAAGGCGCTGGCGCAGGTGTGGACTGTGTAAAGGGACTGGGTGGGGGCGGCTGTGCATGGAGCAGGGGACACGGCGCGGGGGATGCGCGCATCAGGGGCATGCCGTGTTGTGGACGCAGGCGGCGATGTGGCACCTCTACTGATTGGCTGGGCGGCGCAGCGTTTAAGGTGATGTGTGCGTGTGGCACGCATGTGCTGTCTGTATACTGTGCCACAGGACCAGCTGCGCGCGCTGCGAGCGCTGGTAGGCGCGGCGTTTGGACCTGGCGCCGAGTCGCTTGTGGAGGTGTATGATGGCGACACGCCGGCTGACGTGCGGGGCGACATCCGCGGCCGTGTGCAGCTGCTCATCACCAACCCCGACATGCTGCACCGCAGGTGGGCAGGCCGGGGTGTGCGTGCTGGTGGCCTGCTGGTGGAGGCAATGTGAGGGGGGCGGGGGCGGGTGTGAGGGTGGGGGCGTGTGGGAGGGGAGGGAGGCAGGGGCTCGAGGTCGGTGCTGTGTGGTGACAGCCATGCTCAGAGCACGGCTCAAAGAGCCACGCACACTCCATGGTGGAGCATCTCCTTGCTCCACTCGTCCTCTGCTGCACCTGGCTCCAATTGCCAAGCCCACAGCTGAGCACTGTACATCCCCACAGTCCCCTAAGTCCCTTGAACCCTGCACCGGCCACAGCATCCTGCCATGCCACAGCGGCTTCAGCCGGCTGCTGGCAGGGCTGCGTGTGGTGGTGCTGGACGAGGGGCATGCGTACAGCGGGGTGTTTGGGTCGCACGTGGGCCTCGTGGTGCGGCGGCTGCGGCGGTTGTGTGCGGGCACGTACGGCAGCGATCCGCGCTTTGTGGTCACAAGGTGCGGGTATGGGGTGGCTGAGTGGCTGGAGTAGCATCTGGTCTTCTGCAGGAGCTGGGGGCATGGACCTGGCACAGCCCATGGCACATGTTCGCGATGCGAGGAGCAGTTCTGTGTTGTGCTGTGCTGTGGGCGGTTGGGGGCGGTGCAATACCCTGCAGCACCTGCCGCTGCTTATGACAAGCAGTACCCGGCCTGTTGCGCTGCAGCGCCACGATCGCCAACCCGCTGCAGCACGCCGCGCGTCTCATCGGCCTGCAGCAGCCCCCTGCCGCTGCGCCTGTGCCGCACCCGGCCACTGTTCACGCGGACGCCGCCGGGGTGCAGGGCGGTGGGATGCACTCTGGCAGCGGCGGCAGCACCGGCGGCAGTGGCATCTGCAGTCGTGGCAGCGTGGGCAACAGTGAGCAGGCCACAGCATGTGATGCGTTGGTGCTGGTGGATGAGGACGGCAGCCCAGCGGGGCCCAAGACGTTTGTGCTGTGGAACCCGCCGCTGACAGTGGTGGCGAAGAAGCAGCGCGAGCTGGGAGCCGCAATGGCTGCGTCTTGCACGCATCAGGCGGCAGCGTCTGAAGGCAGCGGCGGTGCAGGCAGCGGACATGGCTCCGGGGTGGTGGCAAAGGAGGAGGAGGAAGAGGAGGAGGAGGAGGGAGTCGCAGAGGGGGAGCGCAACATACAGGCAGGTGGGGCAGGGGGCGCTGGCGGGGGGCGTGCTGCACCTCCCCGCCCGCCCCCCCAACCCCAGCCGCGTGTCAGCCGGCGGGTGATGCGGGCCGCGGCACGCGCACTGCTGCGGGAGGCGGAGGGCGCACGGCGGGCAGGCGGCACGGCCGTGCTGCACGCCGCGCATGCAGCCGCATCTGCCGCGGAGCGAGGGACGCCTGGGCAGGGGGCTATTGGGGCAGGGGGGGAGGCGGCGACGGGGGCACATGATGGGGGCCCGCCGCTGCCGCAGCAGCCACAGCAGCCTGTGACTGTCAACATGCCGCAGCTGGATGTTGCTGTGCTGCCATCACGAACCCATACGGCAGCACCACTGACGTCAGCGTTGACCGGCGTGCCATGGGACAGCGGGGACGCGGCCCTATCACTGGCTGTCAACCGGCTGCGTGCGCGTGTATTTGGCCCGTCGGCGTTCAGCAAGACTGCAAACGCCTTGTCATCGCCGCCCAGCTCACCCCCTATCTCGCCCCGCGCGCAGCGGCAGCAGCCGCCACCTCCGGGTTCAGCCCCAGCGCCTGACGACACGCAGCCGCTTGACAGGCGGCCAGTTGGGGCAGGCAGCGGGGCGGGGCAGGTGGCAACTGCGCAGGGTCGCCAGGAACCGGCGCGTGATGACGTACTGGCAATGGTGATGCGCGCGGGCGGCCCCGACGGCACAGTGAGAAGGAGCGAGCCGGCCGTGCCACGCGATGTTCAGCTGGCACGCGCGCGCGCGGCTCTGAGCGCGGTGCAGCTGCCCGGCGCAGCCACCAGCAGCGCCCCGGCCACAGGCAGGAGCAGCACCGGGGCGGGTGGGGCATTGCCGGGCAGCGAGGGGCCAAGGCGCGTTGGCGGTGGCAGCGGCAGTGATGCGCTGGACGTGCGGCCGGTCATCATGGTGGGCCGCGTGTGGGACCTGGCGGTTGCGGGTGGCAGCCGCGTGACGGCGCAACAGGAGCAGGACGGTGGTGGGGGTCTGGGTATGGCAGCGATTGCAGCTCGCGCCAGGGGCAGTCCAGCGCCCCAGCTGCAGGCTCCGGGTGAGGCAACGCGTGCAGCGCGGGGGGTAAGCGTGCTACATGGAGTCAAGGCGGAGGGAGCAGGGCCGGCTGGTGTGCTGCCGCCGCCCAAACGTATGCCGGGGGCGTCCCCGCATGACGCGGCCGTGCTGGCGGGCGGGGTGCGGGGCGAGGCAGACGCATTGGCGCTAGGCGTGGCGGGGCGCATGCCGGGCCGCGGCGCGTGGCGGGCGCTGGTGGGCGCCGCGGGCACGCCGGCTGACACCGCGCGCGACTCTCCAATTGTTGAGATCGCGCTGCTGCTGGCGGAGTGCGTGCAGCACGGGCTGCGCACGCTCGCGTTCTGCAAGGTGAGGCGCTGCCGGTGCAGGGCTGTGGCTGTGGGGGTCAGGCTCAGCTCTGCAGGGCTCAAGTAAGATGTGGCACATGGGTGAGTGTGTGAGCTGTGCAGATGCTGCCCGGTTGTGTGGCTGTGTGATGTGCATGGCTCCAGAGCTGCTGCGCACCCAGGGTCTTGCGGGCACTGCCCTGTCCAGCGCTGCCTCACCCGCTGCTGCCCCCATCTCCCTCCCTAGCACGCTCACTGCTATGGCGCTGCACATGTGTACTGCGTGCTGCAGACGCGCAAGCTGGCAGAGCTGGTGGCCACCTACGCGCGCGAGGTGCTGGCAGGGGGGCCTGCGCCCGGCCTGGTGGCCCGGGTTGCTGTGTACCGCGGCGGGTACACGCCTGAGGAGCGGCGCGGCATTGAGGGGGGCTTGCACAGGTGAGGTGGGGGGCCCATGCACCGCGAGGGCGCATGGGGGTAAGGGGGTTGGGGGCGCATCCCCGCACCCCCAACCACCCACCCCTCTCCATCCCGCTCTACACACGCACACGGCACACATCAAGGCAACTCATCCACACAAAACACACTGTGGCATAACGCAGCACCAACTGTCCCAATGCACACCACCACCACGCACACCACGCACACCACCACCGCTGCTCAACCGCCTCCACTCACATGCCTGCTGCACTGCCCTGCCCCCGCCCGCCGGCTGCAGCGGCGCGCTGCTGGGTGTGGCCGCGACCAACGCGCTGGAGCTGGGTGTGGACGTGGGGGGGCTGGACGCCACGCTGCACCTCGGCTTCCAGGGCTCACTGGCCAGCCTGAGGCAGCAGGGTGGGTGACGAATGGTCGTGAGGGGAGGGGCGGGAGGCGACAGGGGGCGTATGTGCGGGCCACTGCATGGCGTTTGGGGATGTGCAGTCCTGGGTTGCAGGTCGGTCAGGGTAGACGGGTGCGGCTGCACACAGCAGGGCTGCGTCGGTGATGGGACCGGGGGCTGCTGTTGCATCAGCTGATGTGTACCTTGTGATGCCATTGTAAGCACCACACCACGCTTACCAATGGTGTGACACGGACACTGACACTGACACTCACACTCACACGCGCACCCGGCTACCCGCAGCGGGGCGCGCTGGGCGGCGTGAGCGCCCCTCCCTCGCGCTCTACGTCGGCTTTGACTCCCCGCTGGACCAGCACTTCATGACCCACCCCGCCCACCTGTTCGGCCGCCCCACGGAGCGCGTGGCCGCGGACCCCGCCAACACCCTGCTGCTGCAGCAGCACGCGCTGTGTGCCGCGGTGGAGCAGCCGCTGGACTGGGCAACACCCGGCAGCCGGGACGTGGCGCTGTTCGGCCCCTCGCTGCCGGCGGTCGCCGCGGGGCTACGGGGCGCAGGCCTGCTGGCACGCCACCCGCGCGCCACCGACCCCGCGGCCCCCCTGCACTACGCGGGGCCCCGTGAGGTGCCCGCGGCCGACATCAGCCTGCGCGCAATCGATGAGAACCGCGTGGACATTGTGGTGGAGGGCAGCGGTCAGGTGGTGGAGAGCGTGGAGCTGGCGGCCGCGTTCTTCCAGGTGTATGACGGCGCGGTGTACATGGCGCAGGGCCGCACCTACCTGTGCAAGGTGGGTGCATGTGGTGGCGCGGCCAGAGGGAGGAGGGAGGCAAAGGCGCACGGTTCAGGGCTGAGCTTGTGCATGCGCTTGTGGTGCTCGGTAGCTGGGCAGGTAGCTGGAGCAGGCGTGCGCGACCTGTGAAGAGCCCCCTGCAGCCATTCGGGGCCTCCTTGTGTTCCCTTTATCATGCTGCCCACCTGCCTGGCCGCACCGGGCCCCACCCCACATGGCAGCCATGGCCGCAGCTGCACAGCCCTGAGCTTGCGGACACATGCACGCACACGTCACCCTGTGCCACCCGGACAGGCCCTGGAGCTTGTCTTTTGTTTAGGGTTTAGGGTTTAGGGTTCAGGGTCTCGTCTAACTGTTCTACCCGGGAATACCTACCCGAATCGAAAGGGCACCACCACGTTAAAATGAGTCAGAGGAGCAAAAGGAAGCAGAGGGAGGAGGAGGAGGGGGAGGAGGAGGCGCTCATCAGGCACAGCAGGCGCAGGGCGGGCGCATCACCTGAAGCCAGGGAGCTGCAGCCAAAGGCCAAGGCAAAATGGGAAGTCATGCGTGCTCGGCGTGCTCGAGGACACCCACTGCCCGGGCGCCAACCCAAGGCGTTCGAGGACAAGGCGCCCAAAACACAGCGGCAGGAGTTGAGGCACGGCATGGACACGGCGGGGATGAACCAGCTCTACCGGGAGGGGAAGAGGCCACCGGGAGTCATGGGGAGCCAAAGGGAGGCCGTTGTCACGTTGGGGCTGACTAGCAGGCAGGACACGCAGGACTGCCCCCTGCTGCGTGTTCTGTTCGTGCGTGGAACGGGCACCTGGCCGGCCGAGGGGTTCTGGTCGAGACTCTGGTCTGGGCTCTGGTCTGGCCGAGACTCTGCTCTGGTCCGGCTGAACTGGCTGAACAGGGACATGCTGCTGCACCCAGACCCTGAGTTCCGCAACATGGAGCTGCAGCCACTGACTGAATGCGAGCAGCAGGTCCTGTTCACCTTCAGGCAGCGGGGTGGGCAGGTGCCAGGCTTCGTCAGCCTACGGCAGGCATGCCGGGAGGAGCGGCCAATGTGGATTGCATGGGAGTCATGGGCGGAGCACCAGGTAGGGATTTTCAATGCCTTTCGATGCAGTGCGATGCAATTACCTTTCGATGCAATGCGATGCAATGCGATGCGATGCGATGTGCCCATGCATGTGCCCATGCCTCGTGCCCATGCATGTGCCCATGCCTCGTGCCCATGCATGTGCCCATGTTCACAGGCGGACCTGCAGCTTGTGTTCGAACCTCTCCACCTGTTTCACATTGACCGTGCCATGCACCGGGAGATTGAAGCCTTCCGGCGGATGAATGGGAAGCACCCCACACGCCTCCGCCACAGCCCCATCATCGACACCCCCCCCAAGCACCACCGCCCAGACCACCCCCAGTTTAACCCCGAGCTCCCAGCGGGCTGGGCGGCGCGGCAGGCAAGCAGGGCAGCAGCCAACAGCCAGTCCTTTGGCTGGCTGCCTTGGGATGGGGACCCCACACGCAACAAGTGCAGGACCTGCCCCCAGGTCCACATCTTCTGGCGCATCATCAACGGCCAGCCCCGCATGATCGTCATCTGCTATGCAACCCTGATGCCAGCGCTGTACGAGGGCCCCGCGGCGCCCATCAGCCTGGCCAAGCCAAAGTCCAGGACAGCCGTGGACCCAGCTAGGGGCAGTATCTCCATCAGCCTAAGCGGCCTGGTCAGGGGGCCCATGACCCCGCCACACCACCTGTCTGACCAGCTGGACGTTGAGCCTGACGAGTAGCCGATGGGTTTGCTCTTTGCTTTGGCCGCAGGCGGTGCACGTGATGGGGGGCATGACCGGGGGCGGTGTGGCGCTGGTGCGGCCGGTGGACGTGCACTACTACACGCGCATACGTGACATGATGGACGTGCACGTGACGGGGGGCGCTGTGGCGTATGCGGCACCTGCGCCGCCACCCACACGCGCGCCCAGCCCTGCACAGCCCGCACCGCCACTGCTGCCAGGCCCCGGCAGCGCACCGCCAGCACCACTCCCAGATGCATGCTTGCAACACGCCAGCATCAGTGGCTGCGCATGCTGCGGCGCTGGGGCCGCATGTGCGGAGCCATCATTGCCGCTGCTGTTACCGCAGACAGCCCCTGGAACAGCAGCAGCGGCGCTGGCAGGCGTTGTGGCAGCCGACCTGTGCGAGCCGCTGCCCAGCAGCGCTGTGGTGGCTCCGGCTGCCGTGACTGTGCGCTTCCTGGGCTTCCACCGCGTGTGGCGCGGCTCGGGTCGCGTGTTTGACGCGGTGGACCTGTGGCTGCCCGACGTCGCGTACAACACGCAGGTGAGGGCCCAGTGTCCGTACTCGGGGTGTGCGGGCATGTGCGGTGCACACACAGCCACAGGTGCGGTGCTGCACCGGCAGGTGAAAAACACCTTTGAAAACTCCTCACCCACCCTTGAAAGCAACCTAACGGGGCCTGCCCTACCGGGTGCTGCCCCTGCCCCCCAGGCCGCGTACATCCGCGTCCCACCGGCCGCGCGTGCCGCGGTGCGTGCCGCGGGCCTGGGCTTCCGTGAGGGTGTGCACGCGGCGGGTCACGCGGTGCTGGCCGTGCTGCCGCTGTACCTGCCCGCCCAGCCGAGTGACGTGGGGTGTGAGTGTGACAACCCGTACGACGCGCGCTACCGCCCTGAGCGCTTGCTGCTGTTTGACAAGCACCCGGGCGGCATCGGTCTGGCGGCACAGGTGCGGCAGGGGGTGAGATCCTGTGTTTGGGCCGTTTGTGCATTGTGACTGGGAAGGGTTGCGTGGGTGAGCAGGGCTGAGTCTGCTGGGAAGCGGCGCCTTGAGGAGCCCTGCTACCAGGGTGAGTGATCGTGTCGTACGTACCGTACTTGCCTTTTGCGAGCATCACAGTCTTGGTTGTTAATGTCATGATTGCAAGTTGCTTGACAGACGTCTGTCCACCGCCTGCTGCCCCCTCTGCAGGCCGCGCCGCTCTTCACGCAGCTGCTGGCGCGCGCACTGGAGCTGGTGCGCGGCTGCCCCTGCACCGCACCCAAGGGCTGCCCTGCATGTGTGCAGCACGTGGCGTGTAAGAACTACAACACGGTGCGCGCGCAGCACCCCCAGTTCATTCTAATCCTCCTTGTACCGCCCTTCACTACTCCCCGCGTCCCTGGGCCTTTGCACATGCACAGTCGCACACATCACACACACACGCACATGCGCACACACATGCCTGAAGAACTGAACAGGTGCACAGTTGTACCTCTGCTTGCTCTCCTCCTCCCCCGCTCCCCTCCCCCTGTGGGTGCTGCACACCCGGCGTCCACATGCTCACATGCAGAGTTGGTGTATGTGTGCGCCTGCGGGTACACATGCACCGCCGGCAGCACCCATGGCTGTGCCCGTTTGGGCTGCTGCCTGCCCTTGTGCTCAACACCACGCTGCTCTGGACACAGTACCGGATTCATCGACCTGCACCACCCCGCGCGCCTGCGCCACACAGGTGCTGAGCAAGGCGGCGGGTGAGGTGGTGCTGGCCGCATGCCTGGAGCATGAGCTGGGGCTGTCGGGCGGGAGGTGACGGGCGTGTGGTGGTCATGGTATCGGCACGGCCGGTCAATAGCATGGACTGTGAGGGTGCTGCATACCGTAGACAGGTGATGGTGCGCAGTGATGTGGGGCTGTGTCGGCTGCGGCAATGCTGGAGCCACACGGCTGTGCGGCTCGACTGGAAAAAGGTGCCTGAACACTGGCACGTGCAGCTGCGTGCTTGTTCAGCTTCTCTGCCGCCCTTCGTGCCATGGCCGCATCCAGGTTTCAAACAGGAAATGCAAGCTGTCAGTGCCCGCCCCGCCAGTCAGGTCGCAACACGCACAGTGGTGGCCATACTGCGCGGGCGCGCTGTATGTCCGGCCCACAGCAAGGAAGGTGGCTGTCAGGGAGGAAAATCGCCTTACAGCTCGCGCACCTGCAGCACCTACAGCACCTGCAGCGGCCATGCGGTCGCACCACTCATCTCATCCACCCATCCACACCACACCCACACCACAGCACACCAACAAACAGCGCCGGAAGGACTCGCAAGCAGTCTTCGACAGGATCATGAAGCATTCGCTCCAGGGCTAAAGACGGCAACATGTCGCAAGCTGTACTGAACAGAAACCGTGCGTTTGGTGCCAACAAGTCCAGAGCTGCACCCAAGAATGGCGATGTGCCCAGAGTGCCTCCAGTGGTGCAGCACCAGCACCAGTCAGCACATCGGCGGGGTCCTGTACATTGTCGGGTCCAGAGCAGGGAGACCAAGGACTTGCGCAGCGAGACGGAGCGATTGATTGAAACGCTGCAGGCTACAGCCGATGAGGAGAAACTGAATGCAGCGGACATCGAGCTTGGCACGACTGCTGCGATGCAGCAGCAGCTGACCGCAATTCAAGCGCAGGCAAGTGGTCTGAACACATCACATCAGCTCCATCAGCACGACCGAGATCAACTGAACCCTACGTTCTGCCACAGGTTGCCCAGCTTTCCACGGAGATTGATAGCCTCTACAACAAGTGCTTCTCGGGCATGACCATCGCCTGGGAGCAAGCAGGCGAGGAAGGACCTGATGGAGAGCAGGGAGAGCCGCAGAAGATGCAGCGCACTATCAGCGCCATGGACGAGGCCACGTTCTCGGCGATGGGGCGGTCGGAACCTGAGGTGGGGCAACGCCCATGTATGCCATGCTGTGGTGCTCTCCTGCGCCATGCCATGCGGGGCGGTGGCATGGCTGGAGGCGTGCACCCCATGCCACGCCGTGTACTGCACCCGCTGTCGCGAGGGGGTTGCCGTGACCTGTGGGCGCACACATCTCTGTCGCCGGTGTCCCTGCGCCCCCGCAGGCCATGCGTGCGCTGCTGGCCGCCAAGGAGGGAGGGGACAGCGCGGGGTGGCGGTCGTTCCAGGCCGCGGTGCGCCCCCTGAAGCTGCGGCGTGGGCAGCTGGAGCGGGAGGCGGGGGAGCTGGGGGACGCACTGGCTGCAGCAGCGCAGGTGCGGGGTCGGTGCGGGGTGGGGTGGTGTGTGATGGGGGGGTTAGTGGTTATGGTTATGGTTACACAGGCTGAGGCGCAACACACACTGGAACAGCGAACGCGACCAAGGAAAACCGGCCTAGCCTGCAAAAAGGGGAAAGGAAAGGGGGGTCGTGGTATAGGGGTGGTTGGGGAATTGCTGAGAGGCGGGGTTGGGCTGTGCAGGACGCTGGTGGGTGCAGAGGTGGGGCGCTGCACATGACGCAGTGGCGGGCGGCAGGCGGGCATGTGCTGCGCACTGGGCATAACTCACCCGCACGGCTCACACGCTATGAGCATACGCACATCCTGTATGCATGTGTGCGCAGGTCGCAGCGCGGCAGGGCGAGGCAGCAGCGCGTGAGGCGTCTGGTGTGGGTGGCCCCGCCCCCCGTGCCAGTGCGTCCGCGCCCGGCCGCCCCGTGCGCATCGTGCTGGTCACTGGGTTTGAGAGCTTCAACGTGGACCTGTACGCGCGCGCTGCGGCGCGTGTGGCGCAGCTCGCGCCCGGCGTGTCCGTGTCGGTGCGCCATGACACGGGGGGCTGGGAGAGAGCGGGGGTGCGGGGTGTAGGTGTGTGTGGGGAGGGGGCTTTGGAGGGTTGAGGGCCCAGTGTGCTGAGGGCTGGAGAAGACTTGGGGTGCGAGGCGGTTGCTTTCCCCTGTCCCCACCTTGCCTGCAGGTGTTCAGCGACCGCGACATTGCGTCACGGCGTGACGAGGTGGCGGCCGCGCTGGACGGTGCCGACATTTTCTTTGGCTCCCTGCTGTTTGACTACGACCAGGTGGGGGTGCGGGCCGGGGTGGGTGGGCGGGTGGGTTGGCTGGGCACAGCTGGGTGCAGGCTATGATGAGGCTGATATGCAGCAGTGGCGCGAGGGGCGCAGCGGCTGCAGCGGCATCCACACACGCACGCACGCACGCACCTGTCCCTGTTCCTGTTGCGAGGGGCTTGCAATCTCTTCTCACTCGCTCACTTGCGCGTATGCCCATGCCTGCCCGCCCACCACCCCCGCTGCGCGCCTCACCACATGGTACATGAAAACAGGTGGAGTGGCTGCGCACGCGTGTGGAGGCCATTCCGACCCGCCTCGTGTTTGAGAGCGCGCTGGAGCTGATGGGGGTGACGCGCGTGGGGTCGTTCAGCCTGGGGGGGCCGGGTGGTGGTGCGCCCGCGGGGCCCAAGGGCCCACCCCCCGTGGTGAAGAAGGTGCTGAGCCTGTTTGGCAGCTCACGTGAGGAGGACAAGATGGTGGGCTACCTGTCGTTCCTCAAGGTGGGGCTGGCACTGGGGCTGGGGCTCGGCTGGGGTCCGGCTGGGGTTTGGCGGTGTACTCTTCCAGGCCTCAGGGTTTGTGGCTCCAAGGGTGCGGCCACTTGGGCGTGTGATTGTGGGGGTTACGCGGTGGCTGCTGACATGGCTGTGTGCGTGTTCGCGCTGAAGCCGCAGTGCCTGGTCCCCAGCCTCTAGCACAGCCCACCACCACAAGACCCTTGCAGTCTCTGCTAGCCCACCCCCTCCCAGCTGGCCCCACCAAGCCACCCACCTGCCCAACCCCCTTTCATTACACGCCCACCCCTCATCCTCTTCACCCTCCAGATCGGGCCCAAGCTGCTCAAGTGGGTGCCGGGCCAGAAGGCAGCCGATCTGCGCCACTGGCTCACCGTGTATGGCTACTGGAACCAGGGCGGGCTGGACAACGTGGTGTCACTCTTCCTGTACCTCTCCGATGTGTTTGGCTGGGGCCTGGCTGGTGCTGCCGCGCCAGGCGGCCAGCGCAGCGCTGCAGCAGCCATTGCACCCCCCGTGGAGACACCTGCGCTGGGCTGCCTGCACCCGGACCATGCCGGCTACTTTGGGTCACCTGCTGAGTACATGGCGTGGTGCGTGGAAGGTTGGGGGCTGCGAGGCATGGGTGTGATGGGTGGGAGGTGGGGGGGATTGCGGGGTGGGGGGGGTGCATGTGCACCCATGGCCTGGCAGGGTGTGTGCATGCGGAGTTCAGGATGGATGCATTGCGCCTGAGCTGCTCCTGCGCATGCCACGCCAC
>BDCZ01000413.1:34005-51645 GCA_001662365.1 Chlamydomonas applanata | reverse complement strand
GTCACCGATGGGGCCCTGGTCGCCCGTAGCGCCCTTGTCGCCGGCGGGGCCCTGTTCGCCAGTGGGGCCCTGTCCGCCAGTTGGACCCTGGTCGCCCGTGAGACCCTGGTCGCCCGTAGCGCCCTTGTCGCCGGCGGGGCCCTGTTCGCCAGTGGGGCCCTGTCCGCCAGTTGGACCCTGGTCGCCCGTGGGACCCTGGTCGCCCGTCGCGCCCTTGTCACCGATGGGGCCCTGGTCGCCCGTAGCGCCCTTGTCGCCGCCGGGGCCCTGTTCGCCAGTGGGGCCCTGTCCGCCAGTTGGACCCTGGTCGCCCGTGGGACCCTGGTCGCCCGTCGTGCCCTTGTCACCGATGGGGCCCTGGTCGCCCGTAGCGCCCTTGTCGCCGGCGGGGCCCTGTTCGCCAGTGGGGCCCTGTCCGCCAGTTGGACCCTGGTCGCCCGTGGGACCCTGGTCGCCCGTCGCGCCCTTGTCGCCGGTGGGGCCCTGTTCGCCGGTAGGCCCGCGCGCGCCGGTTGGCCCAGCCGAGCCTGTCGAGCATGGACGTACATGTGGGCATTGCTTTAGTTCTCAATAATAATAATAATAACAACAACAACAACAACAACAACAACAACAACAACAACAACAACAACAATAATAATATCACGGTGTTTCAGAGATCAATCTGCTTGCTGGAGCCTATCAACGGTGGGCATTGCTGCAGTATCTGCAGGCATTGTATTATTGCTGCACAAACTTTAGGTAGCCCCTCACACATGTGGGGAAAATTCATCCGGCCTCGTACTTGGCCCATTATCCCATAACGGCGG
The DNA here is from genome assembly GCA_001662365.1 of Chlamydomonas applanata. Classification (NCBI taxonomy): domain Eukaryota; kingdom Viridiplantae; phylum Chlorophyta; class Chlorophyceae; order Chlamydomonadales; family Chlamydomonadaceae; genus Chlamydomonas; species Chlamydomonas applanata. Next base: position 50,836 of record BDCZ01000413.1, on the reverse strand, counting down.
CCTTGTACTCAAGGATCATTTTCATGTAATCCCCGCTATCACCCCCGTTATCCACTACATGCAAACCCTCCTAATTATGGATTTAACCAAACCTCTTAATTGTGGATACAGCCAAACCTCTCAACTAACGTAAGTATGTATGAAAAAAACCACGGCACTTCACAGATTCATCTGCTTGCCGTAGCCCATCAACTTGAAATCCTAAAGACCATAGAGATCCAGGCGCCCGTACGGACGGTCATCATCCAACAAGCACCAGCCCATCCACGTTGCACGAAAAGTATGGATGCAGCCTGGGATGCAGCCACTTCATTGATAGATTTAGCCAAGCCTCCTCAATATATGAATTTCCTTCTTGCAGCTACCTGCTCCTGCAAGCAAGATTAAGTGATTCACCTGTAGGGCCAGTAGGACCAGTAGGACCAGTAGGACCAGTAGGACCAGTACGGCCAGTAGGACCAGTAGGGCCTGTAGGACCAGCAGGGCCAGTAGGGCCTGTAGGACCAGTACGGCCTGCAGGCCCCGTTGGGCCAGTGGGGCCAATGGGGCCTGCTGGGCCAGTAGGACCAGTGTGTCCAGTGGGTCCAGTAGGGCCTGTAGGACCGGTAGGGCCAGTGGGTCCAGCGGGGTCTGTGGTTTTTCCAGTGGGAGCGGTCAGCTTCCTCCGTTGCACATACGAACTTGGTCCTGTGGCCACAGCAGGTGCGCAATGTGCACGTACTGTACGCACTACGGTACTGCAGGCACTATGGTGTTGCAGGCACTGCGGTACTGCAGGCACTGCGGTACTGCAGGCACTATGGTACTGCAGGCACTATGGTACTGCAGGCACTATGGTACTGCAGGCACTGCTGTACTGCAGGCACTGCTGTACTGCAGGCACTAGGGTACTGCGGCACTAATGCTGGCAGCACGCCGACTGGTTGGGCATGCATGCCGAAGTTGGTAGCGTTAACCTTTGCCTCCAGGCATCCATTCCTGCCTTTGAAGGCAGGCAGGAATCCATCGCAGAAACTGGTTGTAGTATGGCGTATTGCTTACCATCCTGGGCGAGAGCTCCACAAATAAAAACAGCCAGAAGGGCCACGCGAAGGGTCTGCCGCATTTTGAACGAGTTCTTCGGGCCTTCAGGCCTCCAGTTGCGCTCAAAAGAAAGTGGCTGCATGTAACAAGCAAGCAGCAGGTCTCACTGGTTAGTCAATTACAATTACAATTACAATTCAATGGTTTACTGGTTAGTTGATTGCAATTATAGTCTCGGTGCACTGCAGGCATCTACGGGCAGTAAAGTGCGCGAGGTGTAGTGCAGCGGTCCGTCTGACTCCTGGAGTGCGGCACGTGCATGGACCGGGTTGTGCATGCGGTCGTAGGAAGGTGTACGCAGCTGGGCTGCCCTAGGCACGTGCCAAGCCTCGGCAGCCAGGTGCTAAACGTGCCTCGGACGCAGGCTCGTGGATGGGCAAGGTTTAGGGCTTGGAAACAGGAAACCTTGGCCCCCCCTTGTCGTTTGGAATCCTCAGGCACGTCCGCAGCGGGCCTACTCGGCCACAAATCCCAGTTTCCCTCTAGACTACAGCGACCCGCCCGAGGCAAGGCAGTCAGGGTGAGCAACCCGAGGCAGGCCAACTGATCCTTCACCCTTTACCCGAGGCAGACACGAGGCATCGCACCATGCTGTTGGCTGCTTCCCTGCTTGCGCACCTCCTATTGGCGAAAGATCTTTGCTTCCTCGAGCTGCCGGTGTAGGCCTGCTGCAGCTAGCTGCATGTGGGGGTGGCACAAGAACACGCGTTGGTGCACGTACGTGCGGTAGGTGGGGCACAAACATGGTTATGATTGTGCTGAACGGCGTGTCACTGCGTTCAGCAGGTATGTGATGAAGACCTGAAAGGGATGCGAGTGGTCTGCACGCTTGCAGCTGCGTGCCCACACGTATGCCTGTCCAGGGCGCTTACCAGCAGAGCTTGATTGAGCTTGCAGGCTGCAGCATATAATATGCGTGTTTTATAGTGCCGGCCTCGACAGCAAAGGACGAAAGGCCAGAGCACACGGCTAACCAACACTAACTGAACAAAACCGGCTGCATTGGAGTAGCATCCGCATTAGATTTCGCTCACATCCTCATGAAATCACCAGGCGTAGCCGTAATCATTACTCTTATGTATAAAATAGCACTGATAGCTTAAGAGGGTGGAGTATAAAGCTGGGAGACAGCTAAAAGCTCGGTGGTAAAAGTGCTGACCCGGAGTTCAACTTGGCGAGGAGATAAGTGTTGGGTGTACTGCTTGTCCTGCCCAACTTCATCGCAGAGATGCCACGCGTGCACGCTGAAGGCCCACGGAACCAGCTATGTACATGTGCGTAATTGGATTGGACACTGAAGGTGGGTGCCTTCCGTGACTGCAGGTCGATCACACAGCTGTGCTGCACCCTGTGCCTTGTGCCATGCAAAGGACTGAATCGGAAGTGGACCTGCTCACCATGACATGGATTGGCACAGTGCAGGGCAGTGCACGCTCTGCGCCGGCTCCATGCAAAGCACGATCATGGCCATGTGCGCGCAGGCTGCGCCCGAGCGTCTGGCAGGGGCAGCCGTGTTGCCACAGGGAATGCACCATGCGCGGGGAGATGGGACCAGCTCAGGCCCTGCAGCATCGCATGGCAGCTGTCTGAGCAGCGGCTTGCTGCTGGCTGCAGCCACTCGGGGGCATGTGGACTCAGCACCAGGCCGATGCGCACCGTGCGAGCGCTCCATGCTGTGCCAGCAGCCCATGCGCTGTCTACTTCTTCATCTCCTGGCAGCGTGCAGCGATTGCTGAGATGCGGCCACAGTACAGCCAGCCGGCCTGTTGCTTGTGCAGCAGCTGCCACCACCAGCAGGGAGTCAGATGATACCACCAGCCTCATGTCAGCTGATGAGGCAAGCGCCTCAGAGGCTGCCCGTGCACCAGCCACCAAGACAGCTGGATCCTTCAACTTGGCCGTTCTGGGGAAGCACAGCTACAGGGTCATCATTGCTTACGATGGCACTCAGTATAGTGGGTGGCAGCTACAGCCTGTGAACCCCACGATTCAGAAACACATGGAGCAAGCCCTGGGAGTGCTGTTCAGGGCTGAGCGAGAGGCATTAGGAGTTTGTGCAGCAGGCCGCACCGACGCAGGTGTGCATGCAAATGGCCAGGTGGTCCAGTTTTACACGGACAGTGAGCCAGATGCCACCAAGCTGGCGTACCGCCTCAACTCGCTACTGCCGCCAGATATACGGGCTGTACAGGCGTACCGCACAGCACCCGACTTCAGTGTCACCATGTCAGCTGCAGGGAAGGTGCGTGTTTGTACACGCATTCGAGTGTGTGATGTGAGTGGTGTGTTGCTTACATCGTATGCCCATCATGGCTAATTGATGCCTGCCGTTGCAGCTATCTCATGTGCCCACACTGCAGTTGTGGCAGCTTGGCTTGCTCTTTGCATAGAGGAGACCTGCTGTATCGCTGTAACTGGTTGAGTGGTGAGCATTGCCCTTCTTCCTTTGTACTGCAGACGTACCGCTACTACATTGATCTCAGCTTCATCCATAATCCTACCACCTACAACTACATGATGGTGAGTGCCTCTGCCACAGGGGGTTGCCAAGCTAAGAACAGCTTGGTTTGACCCTGTACGTTTAGGTTGTACGCGGTAACATGACCACATCACAAGCACACACCCCTGGGCATAAATTCATACTTGTCAATGTGTAAGTTACCATCCACAACTTCTTGCTTGCTTCTTTCACAGCATGATCATATAGCAAGCTCTTGTACTGGAAGAACACCTCAATTGAATGCCATTGGCTTAGCCCAGTTGAATACTGTATTTGTTCGCCCCATACAGCACCACCGCCGGCCGCTTGACATTGCCCGCATGCGCGAGGCGGCGGCGCTGTTCCTGGGCCGGCACGACTTCACCCAGTTTTCAAACAAGAGCCCCGAGTCAGCCAAGCGGAACCCGGTCAAACTCGTCAAACGCGTGGATCTTCAGCTCATGGGGGCTGAGGGGCTGGGTCAAGGGGGACCCCTGAGCATGGGCAGCCAAGTTCTTCTGGTGGAGGTGAGTGACCAGCCCGGGGCAGCAAGGCCGCATCTACTTTGGCGCTACGTTGGCATACAATTGAGCTGTGCTGCACTTCTGACTGGCCCTTACATACCTCCCTCGCAACTGCTGCACTCATGCTGATCGTGGGATTAAGAACGGTGGCTTATTGATGTGACCCACCGCAGCAGCTCTGTCAAGCAACATACTGTCATTGTCATCATCTTGGCTGTGGCCTCTCTCTCTCTATCTCCAAGCCGTGGCCTCTGATGTATGTGGCCCCTCATCGCGCGCAGGTGGAGGGGGTGGGCTTTTTGTACCGGCAGGTGCGGCACATGGTGGGCGCGCTGGTGGCGGTAGGAGAAGGACGTGTTGCTCCGTCCGTCATCTCAGCGGCACTGCAGGTGCGTGTTGAGATTCAGGGTGACTTGATGGGTTGACCTGATTCAGCCGTGATGGGCAACGGTGGGCATATACAGTAGCTATGGGGGTGGGGATGCAGCTGCCGGGCGCATGCATTTTTGTGGCATGCATGCTTGCTGGACGCTATGCACGCTTGCTGGACGCCTTGCACCCCATGGCATCTGCGCATGGTTGTGGGCAGGCCCCGGGTTCTCTTGGCTCCATCGATTGCTCCATCAAATGTTCAGCATACACCTGCACAGCGCGTGACAATGTGTGTCCCTGCATGACTTGTGCCCCATTGTGGTCCAGGTGGGATCCAGCCAGGAGCCAGGGGGGGGTGGCCGCTTCCGTGGTTGGAACGTCGCACCTGCCAAAGGCCTGTTCCTGCATCAGGTAGGCGGCAGGCAGGGGCACCGAAATAGCTGTCTGCTAGGAAAAGCAACGTGGTTTTTAATGAAACTAATCAGCATGCCCGAGCCTGCCGCCGAGGGCAATGCTTGGGAACCTGAGTTGACTTCAGCCATGGGCTTGTAGCAAGCATGCAGCTTTTTCATGTGTGCTTGTGCCTGGATGGCGGCATCTGCTGCACACCAACTCCCTGGAGGTGGCTGTGGTCTGACTGATGCCCGCTTGGCTGCTGTTGAGCTGGCCAGGTGCACTACCCGCCAGAGGTTGATGACCCGTCGCGCCTGCTGTACCCGGAGTATCCCCATGATGACTGGGGTCGCCTTCTGAGCCGCCTGCCAGATGAAAACAGCACAGAGGACTGAGCTGGGATTACGTAGGCACCTGATGCTAGTGCTGGGTGGGAGTTGGGGAACCCGCGGGGAGATGAACGGAGCAGCTACCCACAATGACCCTAGGTACCAGCTTTTGGTATGAAGTCTGATCAGCATCTGCGCAGAGCAAATCATAATGGCAGGGGAGACAAGTACAGCGCGAGCACGATGGGAGCTGGAGAACAATGTTCAGTCAGGAGAGACCGTGGATGCGCTGTTTAAGTATGATGCACAAGAGCAGCAGTTAATACAGCAACAAAAGCCATGGAGCAAAGACCCTCACCACTTCAAGCAGTGGGTAAACCGCAAAGAACCCTGCTCCGGGCTTTCATGGCACATGAACTGATCACGTCCTCGTGTGCACTGTCGCGTAGCGTGCGTATGTCAGCCCTGGCTCTGCTCAAGATCGCTATGCACGCGCGATCTGGTGGCAACCTCGAGGTGGGAGCGCGTTGGGCAGCGCTTCAAATCCTGCAGCACCTGGGTTTGCAAATCATGCATCATACAAGGTCTAGCCTGCATGGCCATGTGCATGGTGCTGTGCGACATGTGACTTCACAGGCTACATGCCTGCACTATCACAGGCACACATAGTGCCTACTTGAAGCGCGCACGTCAGCATCACAGACCTTGCCTCCGTGCATGCCAACCGCACGGCATTGGGTCTGCGTTGCACACTGCTGTGCTGCTTGCTAATGCCGGTGTGTTGGCTGGCAGGTGATGGGCATGCTACAGGGCAAGGTGGTGCAGGACACATTCATCGTCATTGACAGCTTTGCACTGCCAGTGGAGGGCACAGAGACGAGGGTGAACGCACAGGTGTGTGGGGTTGTGGGGGAGACGGGCGCGCTGCGCCTGTGCTAGGGGGGCTGTAGAGCCACAACCAACATGCCACATGTTGAATGCTGCCCACCATGAATGCTTGCTAGGACTGCTAGCGTGATGTTCACAGCATGTGAACCTTGGCTGTTGTGTTCCGGCCATGCGCAGGCTGAGGCATATGAGTACATGGTGGACTTTGTGGACACAAACAAGGTGGGTGCAGCAGGCAGCCACCCTGATATTATTAGTGTTATCCACACCTCCATGACTTGACTTGTTACAGCGTTTCCCGTTAGACGAGGTGCTGCGATTCCTTAATAATTCCTTAACCCACACCTCCATGCACCGTAGCATTATACCATGCTGTCACCTGTTTCAGGCTCTGTGGCACCACCATCACCAGTAAACATACTGTTCCTATCCAATGTATGCCAATGTATCCATGTACGGTATCACCCAACCTCAACAGTATGGGGGAGTGGGAGACTGCGGGAGGTGAGACTGTATGGAGGGTTATGGTGGGAGCAGCAAGGCGCATGGCGTCCAGATAGCTGCAGCCTGATCACGCTCATGACTATGGCAAACTGCTGGTCAAGGCCGACCTGCTAACCAAACCAAAAGTCAGGCTGGGAGAACTTTGCCAGGAGTTTGCTGCCTTCTGCGTGCTGCCCTGCACAGCGTGTCGGGCGGTTGGAGAATGTGGTGGGCTGGTACCACAGCCACCCAGGCTACGGCTGCTGGCTGTCAGGCATCGACTGCTCCACTCAGATGATGAACCAGCAGTACCAGGTGTGTGATAGCAACATCATAGAGTCCGCATGGAACGCATACTCTCAAATGTCGGTCAGTCTATCTGAACCTGGAATGCATCTCAACTGTTTGGAGTGTGGAGTATGGTCGGGGCAACGACAAGGTAATCACTGGTGTGTGTATTTGGAGCTCAGTATGGCGGTTGTTGTTCAGAGGCGCATGGGTGTGCAGGTCACAAGCTCGCAAGTTCACAACTTTACCCACGTGGAACTCACATGTCCTGCAGGAGCCGTTCCTGGCCATCGTTGTGGACCCTGTGCGCACAATGGCGAGTGGCAAGGTGGAGATTGGCGCGTTTCGGACCTACCCTGAGGGCTACAAGTGAGTGAGGCTGCTTACCCTTCGAGTGAGGCTGCTTACCCTTCGCACCTACTGGGTGGGCGTGGGGCGTGGGGTGAATGAGGTTGCAGGGGTGCATGTCACACGCCAGCCGCAGGAGGTTATGCACACATGATGGGGCACAATGCCTCACGGCATGCAGCACCTGCAGCCCCTCGAGCCCATGCAGCCCTGCAGGGAGTGAGGGAGGGGGGAGGGAGAGGGCATCAAGCACCGCTGGCTTGTTTCAGGGGCCGCCAAGATCGTGGACTTTCAGGGACCGGGCTTGATTGTGCATGGCGGATCTCACTGCAGGCCACCTGATGAGGGCCCCTCTGAGTACCAGACCATCCCCTTGTCCAAGATCGAGGACTTTGGCGTGCACGCAAAGCAGGTGCGTACATCACTAGGCGGGGCTGCGCTGGGCGGGGTCAGGGGTGTGGGAGCAGGTGACACAGCGTCTGGTGGACGAGCAAATTATGAGCTGCCACAGCATAATTCACCGCCCGTGCCGCTGCCGTACAAGCTGTGGCTGTGTGCTGGCGCTGCCTGTACTGCCCCACCTTGCATGAGCTGCACTAGGCCCTGGGAAGCAGAAAAACCTCCTTCGACAGATAACAATGGGCGCTGATCAGCATCAACCACCCTGCTGCGGTGAGCTATGCAGTGGCCGTGCTCGTACCACAACTCCTACTGCTGTTGTGTCGCCATGTACTGCCTGTACTGCCGTACTGCAGTACTACTTGCTGGACATCAGCTTCTTCAAGTCCTCCACTGATGCCCACATGCTGGACCTGCTGTGGCACAAGTACTGGGTGTCCACACTGTCGGCATCACCCCTACTCTCCAACCGCGAGTTCGCCACAGGGCAGGTAAGGGAATGAGTACAAACTGTGATATGCGGTGATGGTGATATGGATTTAAATGCAGTTTTACATCCCAGCGGATGGTTGAGGTAGTGGATGATGAACGTGACGCGTGATGGACGTGACTTGCTTCACTGGGGACATGCAGCACAACACCAACAGCGTCGTAGAACGTGTTGCGGGGGGTTTGGGGATGTGATGAGACCTGTGATGGGAGCAGTGATCTTCGAATCCATCACTAGCTCGACCATGAGTTAATACAACCAGTGCGTACTCCAACCTGCCCGACTCGATACGATCATGTACTGCTGCATTCACTACGGACTGCTGACTTCCTGTACTGCTGTACTGCTGCAGATCAGTGATATTGCTGAGAAGCTGGAGCAGGCAGAGCAGGGGATCGGGGGCGCAGGGCGCTTTGGGCGCTTCCTGCCTGGCGGCGCAGGGGACAAAGGGAAGAAGGGCGGTGAGGAGGTGAGTGGTCTGCTCCACGGGCGTGGCGTGCTGTGTGCGTGAATGATACTGTGGGGACCCTGTGTTCCTGCATCGGTTGGTTTGTGTGCTCGCATGGTGTGCTGGGGAGGGCAGCAAGCTTATTGTCAGTAGTGCATGTGTTGGAGACAATTAAGCAGCTGTGTGGTGCATCTGCTGAGGCACACTCTGATATCGGTTTGCTGCCTGCCTGCTGCATGGGCTGCTGTGGGCTGTGCCCTCAGAGCCAGCTGTCCAAGATCTGCCGCGACACATCCAAGCTGGCAGCCGAGCAGATCAAGGGCCTGAGCTCCCAGATCGTAAAGCAGCTGCTGTTCAATGCCAACCCAGCCGTGCAGCCAGAAGCAGCGGGCGCACCCGCGCCAGCAGGCACACCCATGGACCTGCACTAAGCAACCGGGGATTCGCAGGTTATTGGCAGGATGTGCGTGGTGGCCGGGTGTTGTTTACTGTGTGCACAACCACCAGCAGCAGGATTTGGCGATCTGAAGAACCATGATGGTGCAGTGTATTGCTGTGCTAACCAGCCATTCGAATGGGGCATTGGGGGGATTGGGTTGACTTTGCTTTTGAACGTCACACCTCACACGGCAGTGCTTGGAGAAGTGAGAACAGCCAAGTTCGTGTTGTCAGATTTCGCGTGAGCGGCGATCATCAGCCGTCAGCAGAACGCTGCATATGAATTCCGCGCTTAACAAATGAGTGCAGCAACCTCGCTACCAGTGCTGATCTTGGCCGTGGTGCTGGCCGCAGCACCGCCTGTGTTTGCACATCCTTCATACTGGGCTCAGATCCATGTTAAGAAGAACACCGGCAAGTGTGAGCAGCACCCATCGCGAGGTGGCTATGGACCGCACTCTGGCGTTCTTGATGACCCCACGGGCGCCATCTATTCGCTGTCGCTTGATGGCGTGGAGAAGACCCGTGTGTGTGCTGGGCAGACGTACGCGCTCAAGGTGATCGCCAAGTACTTTCTGGGTTTAAGGCACGCGTTCGCTGCTCGAAGCCCAACTTACGAGACACCATCGACATGAGAACCTGCATGGCATGCAAGCTATGTTCCCAGAGCCGGGGTGTAGCATGCTGCAAAATGCACACACATGGGCACAACTATGGGTATGCAGGCCGCATATATGCATGGGCACCTCCCGCAGCTGTTGAGAACAATAGATTGCGTGACTGTTTGAGTCCAACGGACCAGATCTCAACAGACAGCTGGGCCGTATGTGCGACACATCAAAGCATGCTGCATGTTGCCTGCACGTCCACGATGCCTGCGACATACGGAATGCATGCCCTTGCATTGCTCTTCTCTCCCTTGCTAGCCTACCTCGTGCCGCACTGCCACAGCATACTGTCATGCCTGCGTGATTGCACATTGCTTGTGCTATATAGCAGTGGGCTGGTGATACAGCATACGCTGGTGACACAGCATGCTTGAGTCCCTGGCAGCTGGGTGTGCACCAGCAGACAATGAACCCACTTGCACGAGATGCCATACCTGTATCACATGTTACACAAAGCGTCTGTGTGCCTTCTACCCATGTTGCAGGTCAAGTTTAACACGAAGCGTGAAGTGCTGCTGACAGCTAGTGCGGGCACGTTGGCGCCTGAGAAGGGCGCTGGCTTCGCTGACTGGTGAGATGCAGGCAGCACTGGGCTCCTAGGCTGCACCCTTCGATTCCTGGTGCAGATGCTGCAGTTGAAGCCCAGAGCCCAATGCACCGCTTGATGTGATGTGTTGAATAATAATAATAACACGGCGTTTCACAGATGTGTCCGGACACATCTGTGAAACGCCGTTTTATTATTATGATTATGTGATGTGTTGAGTCATGTCCGGGAGAACGCGAGTGCGGCTGTACCTGGCCTTGCATGCTCAGTGCTGTTGGGACATGGGGGTGCAGCACCATTTCAAGGCCACCATTACAATGCAGCCATGCAAGCGTTGCAGCTTGCAAAGCTGACCCGTGTCGTTGCCACTGCCCTACGCTCGGCCCCTGCCCCTGCCTGCAGCCACAACCGTGTGATCCTGAATGACGTGAAAAACGTCCTGGACTTCAGCTACACAACACCCTGTACCATCCCCGAGGGTGCGCAGGCAGATGGTTAAGATGAATGCAGCTTCAAATTCTTCTGCCGTAGTTATGACTCATGTCAGGTTCCAACTTTTCAGTGCATGCGTCAAGTGACGTCTGCTCACTCATGCCAGCTTACTCTGCCTACTCTTCCCCAGCATTCTTGTCCGCCACCCTCTCCTGCCGTTTGACTCCTGTGCCACCTCTTATACCGTTATACGTCCTGCTGCACGTTCTCCAGTGTCGTCGTGCCACCTGTCTGTTTTCCATCATGCATCAAGCCCAACTCCACTGTACATCGGGCGGCTCCCAGGGCACAGACGTCTGAGGCCTGAACCCTGATCCTGCTGAACCCTACGGCCCTGCACGCTGGATCCCTGCAGGTGGCATTCGCATCGAGTCCACGACTGCAGACTTCAATGATTTTCGGTACAAGCAGTCGCGAGCAACGTTCCTGCAGGACGATGGCTGCCCCACTGTCTCTGCTGCGTGCTCAGGTGCGCACGTGTACGACCCGGGTGCGATAGAGCGTTTGGTTGGAAGAGAGAGGGGGAGGGGGGAGGAAAGGGATTACTGTGCAGAGATCACCAGGGATAATCAGGCATGGCTTTCTATTCAAGCGTCGCGCTCGCCCGCAACCTGCTGTGCTACATGTGCTTTGTTGCGTACACCGGACCCTTGGAGTGTGCTTGCAGTCATGCAAGGCAAGTGACCTGTGCCTGCTTGCCTGTGTGTTTGGCACGCTGCAGAGGCTGGCCACCAGTCAGATGGCGATCCCAAGGCACCTTCAGATGCGGAGTTCTAAGTTTGCTTGGTGGCCAGGGTTTGGATATCAGTGATCAGGGCCATGAATGTATGTATAAAAGTCTCAGCGTGTCTGGGTCCCAGAGCTAGATGCTGCCACGGTTAAAGTCTTGTGACATCGGGTTGAGGCTTCGGTTCAGATCAGGCAGTACACCAACGGACAAGGCAGTAAAAGTCGCTGAGATGGAATTCGCAATCCGCCAAAATAAAGTTGAGCAGCCAGAACTCTATGCTGTTGACACGAATGCTGGGGGTCCGATCGTCTGCGCGTCTGCACCAGCATCACCGGGTGTGCTTCGAGACGCGACTGGCGATGCAGGCCGGCTTCAGGATACATCAGCTGATTTGGCTCGTTGCTGATCTGCGTGCAGAGGAGGGCGATCGGCAGGGCTTCTGTAGCAGCTCGGGCACTGGGGAAGAAAATGGAGCCCGTCGTCAGCGTGGAATGGCTGAACGAGAGGTAATGGCGCTTGTTGAGCGGATGGGGGTTGCTGATTAAGCCCCATGAAGCCTTTGGTTTTGACTGCCATGCATGCTACCTGATGCGTGCAGGCTAGGCATCGATGATGTGAAGGTAATGATGGAGGGTGCATATGCTGCAAGGGGGAGGGTGCATGCTGGCATGCTCGTGCAGACCACTGGCTTGCATGTCTTCCCCACACACAACACTGCAACGTTTGACCTGACGTTTGACACCAGATTGTTTCTGCTTGTGCTCCCTAGGTGCTGGATGCATCTTGGTATATGCCTGTTATGGGTGAGTTTATTTACCAGCGCCCACCATGTGCAGTGATTGGAGCGCGCATTGTTGCCGGGCATGTCATGCCATGCCATGCAGGCTGTGCCGCATGCACAGCTGCACCACCCACGCGCGCCCATGCTGCTCACATGGGCCCATGCTATGCCTGGCGGCCGCTGGGAGCAGCTGTGCCAGCAACCCCGCCTCATATGCATCCGCATGCTGCATTTGCTGCTGCTGCATGGCACGGCGCGTGCAATTATTCAGGTGGCTCTGGCGAATTCATGGCACGGCTCAGGCGAACTCAGGTGGCTCTGTTGGGCCGTTCATATTCTCACATCGCAGCTCGTGATCGGTTCGCGGAGTTCAAGGCTGCTCGCATCCCAGGGGCCAAGTACTTTGACTTGGATGCAGTGGCAAACACTGCGCTGCGTGAGTGATGATGTGGGGTGGGGTGTGAGGGATTGGGTGCCGGAAGCGTGAGGCATGAAAGCGGCCGATTCACGTGAGGATCAGGCAATCGCTGCACCCCTACTGGGACCGCTGTACTGGGACCGCTGTTTGAGGGTCGCCTGATGTGCTCCTAACACAAACGCCGTGTGCGCCAGTCACCTACGTCCCTGGTCCTGTGTGATCATGATCAGCCATGCCCAGCTGCAGAGGTCCATTTGAAGCTGCCCATTATGCTGCCTTGCTGCCGCACTGCTTTCATGCCTGCCCTATTGCCCCTCCCGAACAGCCACCGGCCTGCCGGTCACCTGCCTGGCCTGCCCCTGCCTCATGCCTGTCCCCGCAGCCCTGCCCCACATGGTGCCTAACGAGGCAACGTTTGGCGCGGCGATGGACGCGCTGGGCGTGTCCACATCAGACACAGTGGTGCTGTACGATGGCGCTGGAATCTTCAGCGCGCCACGCGTGTGGTGGACGTTCCGGATCATGGGGCATGAAAAGTGAGAGTGGGTGCGCACCAGCTCTCACAGGTGATCACGGGTCGACAAAAACCAACCGGCGGTTCCGGAGTCGGAGTGACACGAGGTCTTAAGCTTGAGGGGGTGGCGTGGAGTCTTAACTTTGCTCCTTGAGCCTGAGCCTGAGCTTGAGCCCTGAGCCCTGCCCAGGCAAATCAACCATAAAGCCCATACTGGGCACTGGTAATAATAGTAATAACACGGCGTTCCACAGATTCATCTGCTTGCCGGAGCCCATCAATAGAAGTTCCTTAAGACTCTAGAGAGCCAGGTGCCTGCACGACGTTCCAGTTGAGTGAAGCAAACACTAATCCAACATACACCAGCCCATGCACTTTGCATCGCACCACCACAGCTGCAATTTCAGCACGTGTGTGTCAGCTAGCAGTTGCATGACACATGTGTGCAAGGCCATGCGCACGGACGGCGAACGTGTTCCCTTGCACGGTCTGTGCACTCATCTCACCCCCCTTTTGTATCGTTCCAGACATATCGTATCATGCAACCTTGGCGTTACACCGCCCTCCCGCATCACACACCCTCAACCAAGCTACCTCCACACACATCATTGAATGTTTACAGGGTGGCGGTGCTGGATGGCGGCATGCCTGCATGGAAGGCAGCAGGGTTTGATATCGACACATCGGCGGTACGTGAGTTGATGTCTGTGTGATATCTGTGTTGATTTCTCCTGGGCTGCCAACTTGCATTTGGACGACATTCACCGTGGCCGCCGCTACATGGTGTGCTGCTGCAACCGATGGTGGTTTTGTTTCAGCGGTTCACTCTCTCTCGTCTCATCCGCACTGTCACACATCAGGTAACTGAGGAGGAACTTCAGACGAGTGCCAAGGCAGCCAAGGCCCCCATCACCACACCCCCCAAGTACCAGGCCAAGCTGGACACCAGCAAGGTGGTTATGTCAGTTGCTTTCTGCCTGTTTTGTTTTATCGTTATTCATCAACCTTGCACGGTTTTTCAACAGGCTCCAGTACACTGATCCTGATGTGAACGGAGGCGGTAACAGAGCGCACTGCGTGTGGGCGCCCCCTGCAAAGCGCTGTGTAACAATAATAACACAGCGTGTCACAGATGTGCAAAGCGCTGTGTGCTTGTTGCTATCATGCATCCTCACTCTTATACCTGCAGGTGCGCAGCCTGGAGCAAATGCTGGCCAACGCGCAAGCATACCAGTCCGGGGCCCAGCCCAAGGATGTGATCGTGGATGCACGCAGTGCGGGCAGGTGCGTGCGCATGATGGAGGTACAAACTCTTGCGCGTGCAATGCTTGCTGTCATGGTGGCACTTTGGGCACATGGCTTCAGGAGCAGCAGGCGTACCTGTGACTTCATGTCTCTCACGGGCTCAGTGCTCACTCAGTGCTCCCATGTGTCACATGCCTTGCTCCCGTGCACCTGCCTCCCCTCACACCCCGCCCCTGAGTGACCTCCCACAACCACCGCTGCACGCTTGAAACTGCATGTATCAAGAACACGCCCTTCCATGCACTTGGCGTTACTTGATCTGCAATTACAGCTGCATTCTCATGCATGCGCATGCGCGGCTGGTGCGCAGGTTTGTGGGCACTGAGTCTAACCCATCGTGTGCCGCATACACACTGCATGTAGCTCCCTTTAGGGTTTTAGGGTTTAGGGTTCAGGGTTTAGGGTTTTAAGGTTTAGGGTTTAGGGTTTTAAGGTTCAGGGTTTAGGGTTGTAAGGTTTAGGGTTAAGGGTTCTGGGTTCTTAAACCGACTGCGAGCCGAAACTGCATCCTGCGCACCGTGCAGGTTTGTGGGCACTGAGCCGGAGCCACGTCCAGGGCTGCGTGGTGGCCACATCCCCGGTGCGCTCACGCTGCCTCACCGCTGCTCTGGCAGCACACCGCACCCTTGGCCTGCACCCTACCAGTAGCGTTTGGTATTGGTGCCGTTACATATGAAGTCACCCTTCAAGTTCCTGTTTCAGGTACCTGTGGCCCTTCAAGGTACCTTGTTACTCACCTGTGAAGTTGCAAGCTGTGTCCTGTATGGAGGACTGTGCAGCTGCCAGTGCTGCGCTAGATGCAGCTCACCCGGGTAGTTTGTTATCTGGCCTCCTGCGCCTAGCTCTGGAAACGCCGTGCTGAGTCGTCGGTTTGTTATTGGCAGCGCCTGGAGCGTGGGGGCTGGGGCCATGCCCAGGTGCCTGAGAGTGCTGGGAGGCGCAACCCACACAGCTTTAGATCCCTTTTCTGCTGTATATATAAACATACCATATATATGTGTGTGTGTATTATATATCACATATCATATATATAGATCATAGATCATATATATATTTATATATATATGGGGTTCGGCATCACCATAGTGCGAGCGGGACGATACCCCAGTGCCGTGGGCTGGTGCTGATGGTGTGCGCCGCTGCGGTACACGTGCCTGCAGGTGCGCGCAACGTGCCGTTCCCCATGGTGCTGGAGGCTGGCAAACTCAAGGGCAAGGATGCCCTGCAGCAGGTACGGGCTGCTGATTTCTGACACCCTTCCCGCTTTGTGTTTTGTAACTGAATGAAATTTGTTTGTCCAAACTTCCAGAATTGGTGCATTATCGTGGACCCTTGTGCATGAGTTGGCAGGGTATACTATCGAGGTATACTACACACCTGGCCTCTTTCCCCGACCATATCAAGCAGTACCTACCACTTGCCAAGGTCTTCATCCTGCCTCCCAAACACCTTTACGCTTTAGTTCTCTATTCCTTTTTTTTCACATCCCTACACTAGGTCTTTACGTCCGCGGGCGTGGATTTGGAAGCGGCAGCCCAGGGCCGTCTGGTGGGCTCGTGTGGCAGCGGCCTCACTGCATGCATCCTTGCACTGGCCCTCAACCGAGCAACTGGCGAGCTGGTGCGTTTTCTAACTCTGACCAGCTCACCAGCAGTGATCGTCTACGGCTGGGTGATTGCGGTGATTGCCTTGGGTAGCCGCTAGCCGGTCCTGCTGCAATCAGCTGTATGTCTGCTTCCTTCCCTGCTTGCAGCCACTGCTTGTCATAATACCGTAATAATAACACGGCGTTTCACAGATTCATCTGCTTGCTGGAGCCCATCAACTAGAACTACAAGTCTGCTGAGACATCCAGTCAACGCCAATTGTCTCATGTGCATCGTGCATGTGCATCTGTTCTGACCTGATCTGACCTGATCTGATCTGATCTGATCTGCTGCAGATCCCGGTGTATGACGGCTCCTGGATGGAGTGGGGTGCCCAGCAAGACGTGCCGGTGTCAACAGAGGCCCCCTGATCGCCACCCTGATTTTGATGTGGAGGCTCAGGCGCTGGAAAAAATCATCGATGTATGACGTGTAGGGTCGGGATTCAGTAGCGGGGTGCTGATCGGCTCGGGGTTTGGAGTGGCTGCATGCTGCGTAGCTCCTGAACTGGCAACAAGGCAGCAAGGTTACATGGAAAATGCACCAGTTGCACATAAATCGTGAATATAATGGCTTCAACGATACCATGGGTCCGGACCCAAACCAGGATGCCTGTTCATGAAGACGCATATGAGGCTCATAGGCTGCGCTGTCACAGCAGCTGCTTAAGAAGTCAGATAGGTTACGCGAGGCAAAGCCTTCTATTCGATTGAATTCCCTGGACACGGCAGGCCCGACATGCAGCACCTCACCACCTGTCCCTGCCAC
>BDCZ01000413.1:15989-33125 GCA_001662365.1 Chlamydomonas applanata | reverse complement strand
CGCCACCGCCGCCGCCGCCACCATAACTCCCACCGTCGTAACCGCCCCCGCCGCGACCGCCGCCACCATACGCGCCACCACCACGGTCACCGCCATAACCCCCACCCCCACGCTCCCCACCATAACCACCGCGGTCGCCGCCATAACCACCACCACTGCCACGGTCGCCGCCCCGGCCGTAGCCACCACCATAACCCCCACGCCCGCCGCCGGGGGCCGAGGGGGAGGGCATGGCCGGTGCAGGGTCAAAGTCAGCAAGCGCATCATCCGCCCCAAACAGGTCATCCCCATCGAACAGATCCCCTCCAAAGTCCTCCCAGTCATCGAAGTCGTCGTCAGGGCCGCCCAGGGGCCCCCCCGCGCCGGCGCCAGCCTTTGCAGGCGCCCCAGTGCCCTTCTTACCGCCCAGGCCCCCATGGGACCCCGTCCGCGGCCCACTGAGGTAACCCCCCACATCATCAGCCTCGCCTGCACCCAGATCCAAATCATCATCCAGGAAGGACCCCATGTCGTCGTCCACATCACTGTTGCCATACCCCGGGGCTTGCCGCCGGCCCCCTGCCGCTGGGCCAGCTGCTGCCGCCCCCCGGGGGGGCCCACGGCTGTCCAGGTCCAAGCCCCGGGCGGGGGGTGGTCCCCGGTACCCCCCGGCCGCACCCCCACGAGCAGGAGTGCCGTACCCGCTTGACTGCCCCCACTGGGCGGGCGCACGTCCAGCTGGCGCCGCCGGCGCGGCGGCCTTACCACGAGCAGGCGCTGAGGCAGCTGGGGGCACCCCCAGCAGCTCATCCAGCTCCATATCATCAAACCCCAGGTCCCCAGCCTTGAACTCGTCCTCAAAGTCACCACCCTCATCAAAGTACTCCAGGTCCTCAAGGTCATCGACATCAAAGGCAGGGTTCAGAGCTGGGGTTCCCTTCTTGGCTGCTGCAGGTGGCGCAGGGGCTGCAGCAGCTGCTGCCGGTGCCTTGGGCGCCGCAGCTGTGGCGGGGGACGCGGCAGGCGCAGCCGTTGCAGGGGTGTCCGCGCTGGCGGCGGCAGACATGGCGCGCTTGCGGCCGCGTGTGGTTGGAGCCTCTGGAGGAGCTGGGGAGGCTTCTGGAGAGGGGGACGGGCTGCCCCCTGACTCCGCGCTCGTCTTCGCCCGCCCACGCGCTTTTACGGCTGGCGCGGGCACGTCCGTGGGAGCCGCTGATGCGCGCGCGGCTGGTGCAGGGGAGGGCGCCGCTGCGGCCGTTGTCGCCGCAGGTGCCGCGGCAGGTGCTGGGCTGGAAGCACTACGAGCAGGGAAGAAGCGTGAGGCCAGACTCTCCTTCTCCACGTCAGACATAGAGGGCGTTGCAGCCGGTGCTACTGCTGCTGCTGCTGCTGCTGCGGGTGACGCGCTCTTGCGACCCTTGCGGCCAGCAGCGGGTGCAGTGGGCGTGGCAGCGGGTGCATCCATGCCACCCTCAAACCAGTTGCTGGGGTTGTTGTTGGTTCCTGCGGGCGGGGGGAAGGTGGAGGGATGGCCAGTGAGGAACATGTGCGTAAAAAAGCACAATACATGCATGCCGCATGTGAAGGCCAGTGGGTGTGACGGCCTATCAAGTGAGAGCATGTGATATGAGAGTCGTCGATGGGCATGGGGCCAACGAAGTGAGGAAAAGTGAGGGCCGTACCTGCGTACGTGCCCTTGCGGTACACTTTATTGCCGGCCTCATCCACATCCAGGGCATCAGCGCGCTCGTCCACCCGGTTGATCTGCAGCCGCCATCAGCACGGAAAGAACAATGTGATTAACTTATAAACACGTAAATTTTAAACTATAAACACGTAACTTATAAACTACAATACGACACCGAGATGTGGTGCATGTATGATGAACTGCTAGTAATGAGTCCACCCGGTCGATCCGCAGCCGCAATGGACGCGAAAGCACAGACACGAGAGTATACTGCGCACTTGAGACGATCAATTCTTGCAGCACATGTCCCAGCTGGCACCACACATGCTGGACATGTACATCATGCATGGCCTTGAAAACGTACTGTGACCCCAATATGTTTCATGACATCATGTCATTATGATGAGGCCACGGCTCCACTTCGAGGTTGGAGTGCAGCCTCCATGGACCTACTCCCAACCCTTGAACCCAACTCTGCTGCACTGGCCACTGCCCTCATCAATGAGCTTCATGATGTAATGTGCAGTGCCGTGCTTGATTCACCTGTGATGTGTCGTGCTGTGCTGTGCTGTGCTGTGCTGTGCTGTGTCCCCTTTTGCGTGTCCGCCTGCCACAGCACCCAACCCCCTTCGCGCTCCAGCGACTGGTTCAGGCCAACCCTGGAACGCACACCAGACCCCGCCAGAACCCGCCGCACCCACTGCCACTGGGTTTGGCACCCAGACCATTGGTTCCTTCATCAAGTCTGATGCCAACCGGACCCCTGGCCTTTGATTTTTGAAACCACAACCCCACCCACCTGGCCGGCGGCCTCATCCTTTTTCACGGCCAGTGGTTCGTCATCAGTTGCTTCTACCCACGCAAGGGCCTCCTCAATGAGCTCAGGCTTTGCTGGCTTGGGTAGATCCACGTACTCCTGTGGGCAAGGGGGCAGGATCACCATCGACAAAAAAGTGTCCGGGACGGAAGCGGCATGGGGTAATGAGGGGCTGGTGTGCAACTGCATGGTGATACTATCAAGGCTGTAGCATGGTGATAGCAATGGTGGGGTTAGCAAAGGGTGTGGGAGAGTGCCGGGTTCGGGAGGGGCCAAGGGAGAGTGGATAGGGTGACACAAGGAGCGAGAACAAGGCGCAGGGGAGACTGAGGCACGAGCATTGCTCTTCTGATCCCAGCGCATGGACACCCTGACCAGTGACACAAAGCCACCTCCGGACCCGCTCCACCACCAGCAGCCCCCTCCCACCCCCGATTGACACAAAAAGGTTATACAAAAAAGTCACTCACCTCCAGGAAGGGGTATTTCCAGGACACCACATCACGCCATGCCTGCCAGTAGTACGTGCCCTGAGCAGTACAACAAGTGCGGTACACGTGCAGTACAAGTGGGGTCAGACATGGGCCACATGGCATATCGGCAGATGAGGGCGTCAGGCCAGGAGCTGGGGGGGCAACAAGGCAACAGAAGTCGCGAGGCCAGGCACTGTCGTCCAGCTGGACGCACGCTGCACTCAGTTGCGCGCCATGGCTTGTACCACATGTGCTGTTTGCGCACTGTACAGCTAGCCGAGGCTCCCATATCCGCTAGCTGTACTCCAAACAGTACTGTGGGCGGTACTGCCAGCTGTACTGCCGGCCTGTACCGCGCCGTGTAGTGTGTACTTCCTGCGGACAAGCCATACTCCCACCTGAATGAGGTCAATGAGGTCATTGGTCATCCGGCACTTGATAAAGACAAAGCCCCCGTCCCTGAACTTGACGACCTTGGTGCCGCGGCGCCCTGTCTCGGTCACGGTGGTCACAGGTTTCTCAGGCACCCACACCTCGATGGCTGGTCGCACCTCCGCCACACCTGCAGCACACGTGCCAACAATGTAAGTCAGGCAGCGGGGATCAAGGTGGGTGGGGAGGGATGTGTGGGCGCACGGCCAGCACTGACTGGTCAGGTCCCCCGTGACGAGTGCTGGAGGTTGCTGGAGCAGGTAACAACCCGCCATCCATGGATATTTCATGTGTCGTCAGCTGCTGGGGCTCCCCACGCCTGTTCACAACTCCCATGTGCGTCAAGGGCATCGGCGTAGAAGCCAGCACAGCAGCACTCATGAATGTGGAGCCTCTACATTCATGAGCCCCTCATGTGCCTGGACCCTCCTCACCCCAACCCACCCCTTGCCCCGTGCTGTGTGTGCTGTGCAGCTGCCTGCACGTGCCTGTTGCTGAATCGATGGGTGGGGGTACCTCCGCCCAGCGTGTCATGAGGATCTTCTCATACCGCTTCTCCATGCCAAATGCCACCTGAACCACATGGGCACGTGACCCAGTACTCAGTACACATGAGCTTGGTCGCCATGCAAGTACAGTGCCAGTGCACAGTGCAAGCGCAGGAGGTGGTGCTACATGCAGTAGAGTGGACTGGATTATTGTGAAGTGAGCCACAGCAGCAAGGGAGCGTGTTGTGCACTGTGCGGGCGTGTCCCAAGTGCAGCATGCCAGCATGCACTGCATGCATGGCACCCACACAAACCCCCATTACGGCCCATCGCGCTTACCGACACTTGGTACCAAGCCTCCTGGCCCTTGCCAAAGGCAGCACGGTCCACAATGGGGGCTCCACGGCTGTCCTTGCTGACAAAGGAATCGAACAGCCTCGTCAGCTCCGTCCCTTCATTCGCCGAGTTGCCTGCAACTTTGCTGGTGGTCCGGCGCTGCGCACGGCGACCACGCACACTGGACACGATTTCTGACTCGAACGATGGTGTGGCTGGTGGTGGAGACGAAGCAGCTGGCGCCTCAGTGGCTGTGGCATCGGCTGTATCATCGGGCTTGGGCGTCCTCTTGCGAGTTGTTTTCTTCTTTGCAGCAGCAGGAGCAGGAGCTGCATCTGCCGATGCCTCAGTTGCAGGCGCCGTATCGGGCACGTCATCAGCTTTTGCTGCCTTCTTGCGGGTCACCCGCTTCTTTGCTGCTGCTGGTGCTGGCTCTGGTGCATCAGCCGCCTTTTGTGTCTCAACTGCAGGCGCAGCGTCAATTTGAGCATCAGGAGGAGGTACAGATGCCTTCCTACCACGCTGTGCTGCTGCGACCACTGCCACGCGGCCAGCTGGTGGCCGCTGGGCCAAAGCCGACGAGGCCCTGTGATGTATGTGAAGCATTTCTGTATGGCCTCCAGGCATCCGCAGCTGACGATAACTTTGCCATATCGTGCAGTACAGGCAGTACACGATGTTGGACCGCCACATCCCACATGCGGTTGCAGTTGCCGGAATACAGATCGATGAAATGTGGCTCCATATCAGCTCCACGGTCGCAAGTTGCAACAGAGTCCAAGTGTTGCACCCGACCAACAATAGCAGCTTAGGATGGGCTAAAGGCAGATGCATGAGGCGCACCGCAGTGCTAGCTCGAGCGATGAAGGATGAACTCAAATCTAGGAACGTCATCCACTCTCTATGGCCAGGCTCTGTGCTGCCTGGGCTAGCTGCAGGGCTGCTGGTAGGTGCTGCCATCTCTGAATACTCTAATGCTCTGTGTTATGGTGACGAATGGTGGGCCCGCATGCGGCTATGTGGCGCATGCCTCACCCGCATCCACGGCACCATGTGCCTGCTGTCATGCATGCTGTCAGCCTCACCCCCTGGAACACGCACAGGTGCCACTGCTTGTACCCCTGCTGGTGCTTGCACCCATGTCGACCCCTGCAGCCAGTGCCCTCTCCACAAGCTCTTCACAAGAGGAGGAAACGTTTGAGAACGTGCCTGGGCAGCTCAGCTCCCCTGCGGCCGGTGGGTGCCTTGTGTGACTGTGTGGCCTTTGGCTGCTAATCTTCAATGGGCTGGTGCTGCGGCGGGCAACAGGGTGATGCTGTAGCTGGTGGGAGCACTGGAGGATCAGCAACAGCTGCGGCAATGACACCGCACGGGTGCAGCACTGCTGAGCTTCTCCATCACATCTCATCTGAGCATCCTGAGATCAGATCATAATTGTATTACTACTTTGCACTACTTCACTCACACGGGGCACCAATCAACTGATACCGGGGTGCCTGCCAGTGGTCTGTGCTGCACTGTCCAGCCCCATCATCGGCATCACATGCGCTTCATGTGTTTTGTTGGCCGCTATCATCATCAAGTTGACCGCGCCGTTGCTTCAATGAACATTGCACAGGTGAGGACAAGTCGCAACGCCTCAGCCAACTGTTGTCAGGTGATAAGAAGCGTGAGGTGGAGGGGTGCACCCGCAAGTGCATCCCCACCTGCGTGCGTGGCGGCGGCAACGGCGGTGCGCCAGGGTTGGGGCCTATCAGCCTACGGCGGGAACCAGTCGTGTTCAAGGAAGGGTTCCGGAGCCGAAGCTACTGCCTGAGCGAGTGTGCGAACGTGTGTAGCTTACAGATACGGGGGCCGGCGGCCACAACGGCAGGTGGGAACTGATGGCAGTTCAGCTAGGGATTGGGCGTGCCATGCTGATAGTGATAGGCGCACATGCAGGTTGTGCGCGCTGTGCCGCCCAAGCCTGCTACGCCAACAGCTGCAGGCAAACAGCCGGGTGAGCTTTTCGATGCTTTAAGCTCCATCATGTCACGCTGTAAGCTGTGTAAAAAGACCGTAGGCCACTGTCCAACAAGTCCACCGTAGCTACGTACCCAAGTACCCATCAGTGTGCATACCGGGATATGTTGTTGTGCCCTGCCCTAGCTACTAACATCATGGGCCAGCCACATGCTCACCCAATTCCATCAGCACATTGCTCCTCCAGAACACCACCCAGGGACAAGTGGTGGTCTGCTGCACCCATCACCCAGCACGCCATGCTGCAGCTGACGCAAACTGCATTAATGCAGACAATCCGCAATTCCAGCAAATTGATTGATGAATCGGCTAACGAATAGAAGGCGGTTCAATGCAGACACAACCGGTCAAACTAGTG
Organism: Chlamydomonas applanata; assembly: GCA_001662365.1. Lineage (NCBI taxonomy): Eukaryota > Viridiplantae > Chlorophyta > Chlorophyceae > Chlamydomonadales > Chlamydomonadaceae > Chlamydomonas > Chlamydomonas applanata. The sequence continues at coordinate 26,533 of BDCZ01000413.1, read as the reverse complement.
GCGGCCATTCAATTGATAAAGTGTGTCCGTTCGCCAATGACCCATCCCTGCCATGTCTGCTTGCTGCTTAATCGCTGTTGGATCCTCTGCCGTTTCAGCCCATTCCCTGGCTACAGCGCTACACCCACAGCTGTTTTCATTGTTAGTGCGCCCAGTTCACTAACAATGAAATGAAACGGAGAGGCACCTGCTATACCCCTCCAAGCCCTTTCTCTTTCCACTTCGGCATCAGATCAGCTGCTTTCCAGTGCTTCCCACGCCCTGATGGCATTCAGCAGCCGCTGCTTTGCGTTGCCTAGCTCCACGCAGTGGCCCACAGCTGCATGAGTGGTGCAGAGTGCATGAAAATCAAGAGTGTCAGCATGCTGGAAACAACACGCAGCACAGCAAAGCATACCGATGGTGCCCCTGCATGGCTGGCAAAATCTGCACAGCTGCACATCTACACCTGGGATGGGAGCTTGGAAATGATTGTTGTGAAAGTTGACTGCACTGGGACCAACACAGAGGCTGTTGTGCTGGCTCTCGACAGGGTTGGGCCTGGAAGCAGACACCAGTTCTGGTGTTTTGGCATGGACCGCTGCTGTGCCCAGCACATCATGCGCAAGTGCTGGCAAGAGTGGCCCGAAGCATACCAGTCATGTGGTGGACAGGCCATGGCAGCCAGCTTTGTTGGCCAGAAGGAGCACAGTCAATGCAGCAGCCTCGACCCACAAGCAGCACAGCAGCGCCTCACCTTCACTGAAGTGTGATTGTGCCGCACGCAGGGGCTGCGGCACGAGCACTCCAAACCACCGAAGGGGGTCCTTGCTCCGTTGATGCCCGCCTTCAACTGCACTGCTGGCTTTGATGACCTCTGCATCCCCTGCCTTTGCTATGACGCCTGCCTCTTGACTGTGTCCTGACTGAGTGGGCACCTCCTTCTGGTCAGCACTGGTTGAAGAGCTGGAAGCTTCATCTGACTGAGCCACGCGCCTACGCTGCATGCCAGTGCTCGTGCTCGTGCTGGAGTCTGCTGCATCCGCTGGTGCTCTGCCTGATGTGCCTGTGCTGCTGCCATGCTGTTTGCTAATGGATGTGGTTGACTGCTTGATAAGTTTGAAGAGAGGCACGCGCACCGTGGCGCATTCGTCCTCATCTTCGCTGTCAGACCAAGACGGCCGGCCAGCTGTACGCAAGAGTGCAATGCATGCATCAACATCAGCGTCAGCGCATATGCTGTTGCATGCATTGCGTGCTTGCGTACAGCTGATGGCACGTGCTGTGGAGACATGTCGCCCATGGTGTCATCATGAACTTGCAGCCCATGGCCCTGCACTTACCCAGGACGTCCACCATCGTCGTTGTCTCCATCTCCATGTCGTATTGCGCTCGCCCCAGCGGCCCCGACAGTGCATATCGTGCTTGTGCAATACTGAACGTGCCCTGCGATGATCAGCAAAACTTGTAGATGTCAGCGTGGCAGATATGGCATCCCACCCAAAGGTCTGGGAGCAGCTAGCCATGCGTCGATCTGGCAATCTCCAGTCCCGCACCTGCTTCATGGCTCCCTCCAGCTGGCTCCGGAGCTGCATGTATTCCTGCATTTTGGAAGCGGACTTACTGCTCAGACGCCTGGTGTCGGTGTTCGTGATGCTCTTCAAGGACCGTCCAACTCCATACCTCCGTGGCATCCATCAGCTGGACAAATGCGGCCTCGCGCTCGACCTCGGACTGCGCCATGCTTGCTCTGATAACAATTGTCGATTTGCCGAAACTGATGTTCATGATGTGAGTGACTAAATGCAGTCAGTCAGCGTGGCACAGAGCGCTGCTGCCAGTGAGGTGCATGGTGTTACATCAGCCCCATCATAGCCGCTGCCAGCATTTGCAAACGCAGCAGGCCCGTGCGCGGTGGGGCGGGCGCACCGCCCCATCCACTCCTAGATACGCATGTTGTCCCCTGTGCTTTTTCAGCAGGGCCACTCCAGAGTCCCGGCCACTCAGTCCGTCACCCGAGCGCCAAAGATACACACTTGTTGTCACATGGTCCGCTGCAGTTCAACGATCCGAGCACACTGCCTACCCAGCAGCACTTGCTGCCCACGCAAAGCGCAGCATAGGTCGCTTGCACACAAAGCAGCCCAGGGCCGCGCACACAAGCCGCACATCACTTCACAGCTGATACAGAAGCCCTCAGGCCCCATGCGCTGCCTCTTGTGATCACCAACACCAGCACTCGCAGTGCTGTGTAACGGTTGCCCCCCATCCGCCTTGACCCTCGCCTGCATGCCCCCAGCCTCCAGCACACAATGCCAGCTGCGGCAACCCTTCCTCTGGCTCTGGCCTTGCTCTGTAGCTTGGCTCTGTCGTGCCACCAGCTTGGCTCTGTAGTACCACCAGCATGCATCATCCTCATTGCTTTGAAAGTTTGAGCTGCTCGCAGCTAGGTCCACCAGCCACACAGCCGTGCTGGCTCAGTGCTTGGCCTTCTTGGCGGCGGGCCCGTCCCCGTTGGCAGCAGCCTCGTATGCCTGGTCGTGCACACCAGCGACAGCGCGGCCCGAGGGGTCTTCCTTGCCGGCCCACGCCGCATCCCACAGTGCCGCTGTGGGCGTGGAGCACGCCACTGACGGCCCACCAGGCACCGTGTCTGCGGCCGCCTTCTGGGGGAAGTGGCTCTCAAAGATGGTGCGGTACCAGTACGCCTCCTTCGTGCGTGGCGTGTTGTCTGGGTAGCGGTGGGGCGCAGCCTTCATCATCTCATCCGAAATCATGGTCTCTGCATGCGCCTTGAGGCCGTCGATCCATGAGTAGCCCACGCCGTCGGAGAACTGCTCCTTCTGGCGCCACAGCACCTCGGAGGGCAGGTAGGGGTTCTCGGGCGTGTCGAACGCCTTGCGGACAATGTACTTCTCGATGCGGCCTGCAAGGGCATGGCGTGAGGGGGTTGGTGGGGTGGGTTGGTGGGTGGGGCGGCGCGGTGCCTCTCAATTCTGATACAAGCTTGACCTTGGGGGCGGCACACAGTGACAACACCAGTACCTAGGTCTGCCCAGCCTCGTCCTAGGCCCACAATCCTTAACCGTGCATGACGGCCAAAGCTGCCCCACTATCAGACCCACCACATGTTTACCTCATGGCCACATTCACCACCAGCTCCTGCCGTCCTGCGCTGAGCCAAGAGTGCAGCACCCCCCAGCGGCCCTGCCCTCGGTGGCCGCACCCCCTGCCGCACATGCCCGCCACCCTGGCCCATGCCCCCATCCTGCGCCAGCAAAACACTGAACCCGGAACCCTGGTGGCCGAGACCTACCCCCCTCCTCTACTCCCTACTCCAAAAACCTCGCACCCACCGTTGGCCTTGTCAATCATCTTCTCCTTGGGGTCGATGGCCATGGCAACGTCCAGGAAGTGGCGGTCAAGGAAGGGCACACGCGCCTCCACGCCCCACGCCATTGTCGACTTGTTAGCGCGCAGGCAGTCGTACTTGTGCAGGTCCTGGATCTTGCGCACCGTCTCGCTGTGGAACTCCTCCTGTGTGGCGGCAACAGGCACATGGTTATGGTTTGGCGCCGAGGAGAGGGCTTCAGGCATGGTTTCAGGCGCACATGAGGCTGTATGTGTTGCTGGTAATGCCAGGCACGGTATTCAGAACAGTGTCTCAGATCATACGGCCCACCACCACCACCACCACCACCCGCCCCCTACCACCATCCCAGCCGCAGGCCCACCCTCATGTGCTCTCCCACGATGCCCCCACCCCACCCCACCTCACCCCACCCCACCCCGGCCAGCCACGCCCCCGGCCCCCACCTACACAAACACACCCACACAAACAGACCCATCCAAACAACCCACGCACCCTGCTGGGTGCCTTGTGGAAGTAGAGGTACCCGCCAAACACCTCATCCGAGCCCTCGCCCGACAGCACCATCTTGACGCCCAGCGCCTTGATCTTGCGTGACATGAGGAACATGGGCGTAGATGCACGGATGGTGGTCGTGTCAAACGTCTCCACGTGGTAGATCACGTCGCCAATCGCGTCGATGCCCTCCTGTAAGTCGCGACGGAGTCGGAACGTTCAGGTTCAGCCTTCTACAGTTCTCGTGACATTTCAGGACTTCCACACTGTTGTTGTTTCGTTTGCTTGGGGAGTGGCCGGGCTCCAATCCAGGCAAGTTGAGAATCCAGAAGCTGTGGATGCAGACACTGACGTGGCGGTGGAGGACGGCAGGTGCACTGCCTTGACGCATTCAATCACGCGTTTGGTGTCCCAAACCATCACTCGTGAAAGGGTCCCTCCGGGCCCCACCGCCAGCCCCTGCACCAGCAGTTGTGCTCTTCCCTGTGTAACCTTAACCTTAACCTTAACCTTAACCAGCTGCCATGCTGGCCCATGCTGTGCGTGCCGCACCACCGGCTGCACTGCCCAGCGCACCTGCACCGTGAACGTGAACTCGTGGTGGTCTGTACCCAGGTAGTCTGCCACCTTCTTGGCGGCGTGCAGATCAGGGGAGCCTGCACCGTCGCAAGCCAAGCGGGCACACAGAAACACACATAAGCCTGGGGGCAAGGTGCGAGGCCTTGCAACATGCAATCACGCCCTGGATCCAGTGGCAGGCTCTAGCTCCCCCGCAGGTCAGGCAGAGCCATGCAGTGGGTGCTGCCAGATGCAGGCTGCATGCAGCCAGCACAGGCTCCCATACATGCCCCAGAGCAAACCTCAACCACCACAAACCACCAAGCTGGCCCCCATCCCCGCACGGCCGCACCCCCAACCCCCACCCGTTCTGCTGCTGCTGCTGCGGGCTGAATGTATGGCTGGGGTGGGGTGCATGGCAAAACCTGCTGCAGCTGCGCACCTGGCAGGCCGATGCAGAAGGAGTGCAGCTTGCCCCACACGCTGCCCTCGCGCGCCAGCTTGCGGTTGGCAATGGCCGCAACCAGCGAGCTGTCCAGGCCTCCAGACAGCAGCACACCTGGCAGGGGCAACCCACGCGTTCGGGACCATGGATGAGCACAATGGGAACTATAGAATGCTGGAGCTTGGGACGTAATCATGGCTCGACTGCATCTTGGTAGAGAGCATGCGCGGATCCGGCACACGCGCCAGCACATGCAAGAGCCACATGGAGGGCCCAGAGCCTCGCCCTTGCACAGCACAGGCCGGTTGTCAGCACCATGCATGCATGCTGCAGCATGCACACCATCGAGCACTGGTCGCGGACTAAATGCACCCCCCTGACCCCACGCTCATGTGACCAACAAGATCCTTCGCAGGGGCCCAGGGCCAGGGCCGCTCTACTGCCACAACAATCTTGGTGGTAGCAAAGTGGACCCCCACCACTGTGCGCCTGCTAAGGCCTCGCCCATCACCCGAGGGTGTGAATCAGAGGAGCTGCACTCAACCTGGGACGAGCGCCTTCACCATCAGCATGCGTTGTGCCGCCCTACCAACTACATGCAAGCCCTTACCACGAGAACCAGTACGCCCCACTCCACGGCCTGGTGGTCAACACCGGCACAGAGCACATGCGGTGGGTCAACCATGCCCCAACCGAGCATGTGCACGTCGCAGGTGCAGCACAGCAAGGCCCACCCATACCATCCATGCACACCAGCACACGACATACACCAGCACAAGGCATACATGGTGTGCTCACCAGCACAAGCGAGGGGCTGGAAAACACCACAAGACACCCAGCACCCCTCAGCCTCCATCCAGCAACGTCGCCACACAGAGCATGCTCACTTGCAGCACAGGCGCAGACACGACAGTCATGCAAGGACACTACTCATGCCCACAATGCAGCTTGTGCTCTGTTGGGGGTCGGAGCCCCTGGCTTACCAAAGGGCACATCAGACATCAGGCGCTTCTCCACAGCTGTCTCAAAAGCCACCCGCAGTGCGGTGAGGTCCAGGGGGGTGCTGGGGAAGACCTCGGGCTTGGCCTCAAAGTCCAGGTAGAACCTAGGGCGGTGCAAGCAGGTGAGTTGACAAGTGAGTCTTCCTTGACCATGTTTGAGCACATGCCTAGACGCCAAAGTATCAGGTACCTCCTAGGCATGCACACATGGCTTGTGAACGCCCCTCTTCCCACCAAACGCTTTTCGCTGCTGCATATGGACCCCTTTTTTGCCCTGCTCTCAACCACCCTGGGTTTCTCACTTGGGATTGAAGTAGCGGTGGAACTGGCCAGTCTTTGAGCTGTAGTAGTGGCCAGGGGGGAACTGCTGGAAGCGGGCGCAGTCATCCTGCGCAGCGCACGGGAGGAGGCCGGAAGCGAGCTGCTGGACAAGAAATTGTCGCTGCATGCTGCAACAACTCACAGGGCATGTGCAGCATAGCACTGCCGTGCTGCCAGGGCAGGCTGACCAGACGTGTGGCTGGTGCCCTCACGTGAAAAGGCCCCACCACACTGAGAGCAAGCACACCCATCCTTGTGATGTACCTTGAGGCACTTCATCTCAGATGAAGCCCAGATGGAACCATCACGGCCCCAGCCGATGTACAGGCAGGTGACACCGAGGGGGTCACGGGCAATGTAGAAGCTGCGGGCAGGTGCGCGCACCAATTCAGCGTCAGTGCACATGCCCCAACCTGCCCAGAAATCCACAGGACTGAAGCTCCTCCCAGTATCGGTGCACCTGCTGCAGAGATCTCTGCAGGCATCTGCAAAGATCTCAGCGTAGCATACGCGATCAGTCAACCCACTTGTTGGTGCGGGTGTCCAGGATGACGAAGGCAAAGAAGCCATCCAGCATGTTGAACACGTCCTCGCCAAACAGCTCGTACAGGTGGCTGATGACCTGCAGCAGCACAGCAAGCCAGCCCAGAGCTGATCCAATGTCATGTTCCATCACACGCTGATGGTTCAGCGCACGCAACACCATGCACCTGCGAAAAAGCAGGATCAGGGCCTGCACCCAACAGATTGCAGCATGGTGCCTACGCTGTGTGAAGGCATGCAAGCAATGTATAATGCCCCCACGTCACGGCTCTGTAGGACCAGAGGAATGGGTCTGCAGTGATCGCAGCTCGCACGCGCACCTCGCAGTCAGAGTTGGTGGCGAACTTCTTATCGGGCACCTTATCCAGGATCTTCTTGCGCAGCTCCTTGTAGTTGTAAATCTCACCATTGACGGTCACAATGATGCTCTTGTCCTCGTTGAACAGGGGCTGGTCGCCTGCAGCGCCACGGTCAATGTTCGCGGGTGCAACAGCGTGGGGCAGGTGGCAAGCAGGCGCGCTTTGGGCCCATCCGAGGCGCACATGTGCCCGCTCAGCGCAACCCTACCACATCCTGCCGTCCTCATGCACATGGACCCCCTGCCCCTTGCAAGAGGGCCCCACGCGCACCAGAGGCAGGGTCCATGATGGCCAGTCGCTCATGGGCAAGGAAGTTGTTGCCAGACTGGTGCAAGCCCGACCTGCAGCAGGGGCACTAGCATGCTTGTGCGTCAGCGCGCACCCACTGCATGCATGCTGTGTCAGATTGTCAAAGCATTGGCAGCAAGATGCTGCAGAAGAATAGCGCTGCCTCGGAGAGCAGCTCTTGCACATGAGCTTTGCTGGGCCTCCTTGCTGCCCTCTTAAGCTGTACACCCCATCAGCACGAGCACAGCTGCTGCCAACATTCATTCTGCAGCTGTGTGCCCACCAGATGCTGACAATTGCTGTCTCCCTGGATGCATGGCTTTGTGGCAGGCCCCCCGGCTACGACGTGCACATGGCTGCTGCTGGACTCCATGCGCATGCAGGTCCATTTTGCCAAAACGAGCTTATCCGATTCCGTTTGCAGCTTGATGGTTCCAGGATATATGCTGAATTGCGTTGGAGTGCATGCTGATGCTAGTCCCGGCTATCCTCAAGCGACATGAGGGTCATGTGCCAGCCCCACGGAACCCCTTTGGCTACGGCTCCACGCTACCGCTGGGTTGTTTGTGAGCAGTGCTACCTCAAGATCTCGCGGGAAGCCCAGTGTTCAACCGAAATGTGCTGCGGCGGCCAAATGAGCCCTGCTTACCAGTCAGGACCACGGTGGCGCTGGCGTCGGCTCAGCGCCAGCACGCGAGCACGCATCGCGGGGCTGTCATCGGTCGAGTTGAGCAACGCTAGGATCCCACACATTTTGCAATCCTGCGCGTCAATTCGACGCAAGCCTAACACCTAGGAGGCAAAGAAAGAAGGAACTGGGGAGCGTCGCCGAAAAGTTAGTCACATCGGCCGGGTGAGAGAGACGCAATGAATTGCATGCAGTTGACAACCCAAGAGTGCATTTGACAACCTGTCGACCTTCTGTCGCGCCTTTCATCTGCATCGTTCTAATTGCTGGGATCTAGTACCTGGATCCAGCTGCCATGATGGCGTGCCCATGGCGTTTCCGTTGTGAATATTGCGTTGCTTTGCGAGCGTCAAGTTATGTGCATGGTACAGCAGACCTGGAAATTTGCAGGGCTCCCATGCCTGCCAGCAGACAGTGGCTCCAGATTTGATAGCCAAAAGCTGTGGAAATAACCTGCTGGAGCTGCGAGATCTCATGCAAGATGTGCATGGTACCCACCAGCATTATGAGCACTGCGCAAGACTTCAGATGCATGCAGCAGGAGGAGCCTCGGATCAGCGGCCGGTCTACAAGAACAACACCATTGTCAAATGAACCACAGCGGCCACTGCAACGTGCGCCCTGTACTGCACACTTTTCACATGATTCAATGCATGGCATGCGTGTGCATCTGACCGCATCCCCCTTGAAGAATCCACACAAAGAAAACACCTGAACATGAGCTTGATATCAGCAGCAGCAGGCTGCTAATCTCAATTGTCTTGCACTCCCGGAACAGCACCCAAGAATGCTTTCAAGAGACTTGGAAAGAACTGGGGCCGGCTGCACCCATGCTTTGCAGCAGCGGCGGTGGCAATTCTACACTCCCTAAGTATAACAACAGGGCCGCACATAGAACCAAGTACCCCATGGCACCTGCCTTGGCACCTGAAGCCTCCCTGAGATTACCATGTGTGGAACCAGAACAAAGAGCTCATCAAGGGCAATCAATGAGATAGGAACAGCAAGTTAGGAGCCACAACCTTGACTGGGCTGTAACACGTGGGTGCACTTCCAGCACTTGATATCATGACTGCCGCACGCAGGCCAGCCCACCGGTGTATACGAAGAACACATGTTCATGTGGATGTGGTACTGCATCAGCATGTACTGCCCGTGGGAGCAGCAGGCCCCACACGGGCTGCACATCACAACGCCAGCACTCAAGATGAATAACTCATGATAAGCTCATGAATCACACCGGCTAATGCGGTTGTATTGTGGATCTCCTCCGAATGTTGTTGGAGATCACGTTGGTGCAGAAACTGCATCAAATCAATTTCTAAATTCATAGATGCAACTTGTCCAATGCCTTCTTCATGCCTCCACCCAATCCTTAGGCAATAGGAGCTTGGCCCTTCTGGCCCCTCTTATATGGCTCCTGTTGCCATGCAGGAGGATCCAAGTTCACCAGTTCTTCTCTTTTTTTCCTCACTCTAGCGTCTAGGCCTGGCCCTCCACGTCCAGGCTGGCGGGAGGCAGGAATGAGAAGAGGGGCTCCGGCACGGTGGTTTCAATGTCCTTGCTGGCGAGGATGCGTGCAAGCACGAGCTCCACACTGGGTCCATCTCCACCTGTACAAGACAGTCATGCAGGCAACCCAAGATAAACATTACTATATACTTATGTATTAATGACAACAGAGCTCGTCACAGATGTAAGGCTAAGAGTGCGTTGCACAAACTGCCAGCCAGCCAGCATGTGCTGTAACAAGCAATGCACAGCTGCCGGGCGTTGCATTTGAGTGCCGCCAGCAGCAGCAGCAGCAGCAACAGCAGCAACAGCAGCAGCAACGGCACCAGCACCAGCCCCACCTGAGTGGTCGGCGTACACCTCGCTCACACCAGCGTCCTCGAGGCCGGCCTCAGCAGGGGCACCTGCTCCCAGGCTGCGCCGGCGCTTGCAACCGTTGCACAGCTCCGGCTCGCTGAAGAACAGGTGGGTGGCATTGGACTTGAGGCCTGCGCGTGAGGCAGCGGGACGAGCTTCAGGCCACTGGCCAGGTGCACACAGCTGCCTTGGGTCGATTTCGAAAAAAAAAACCGCAGATCTTGCGGTCAAAGGCGCGCGGTCGAACGTACCGTTTGCATTGCAAACGAAGTTGATGGAGGGCGGGAGCTCAACGGCCCCTTCCTCTGCGTCATCTCGGGTGTCAAACAGAACTGACACACTGCCTCTGCCACACACCAGCTCGCCCTGGGTCGACACTATACGGCGCACGAGGGCCGCGCGCGCAGACGGGGTGTTGCGCTGCGGTACGGTGAGTGGAAGCAGTACAGCAGTACGGTCAGTACACCATGTGCGGCTGAGTGAAGCAGGGTGGGGGCAGGGCGGTACAGGCGGCAGTGTGCTGCATGCGGCAGTACAGGGGCGTGCAGCAGTACAGGGGCATGCAGCGAGGAGCCAATAGGGTGCATGTAGACAACAACTGGGGCGCACAAGGGAGCGGAAATGAGCA
>BDCZ01000413.1:0-10535 GCA_001662365.1 Chlamydomonas applanata | reverse complement strand
GGGTGGGGATGGCTTGCGCGGAGGGGGCTTGCGAGGGGGTGGGCGCTTCTTGATGGGAGGGGGCGGGGGGCGGAAGGGGGGTGGGGGCGGGGGAGGGGGCGGGCGCTTGGCGGGGGAGGACTGCAACAAGGTGCGGCCCACAGTTCCTGCTGCGGACCCCTCGACCTCTTCGTGTCCATCCTTCATGAGGCCACTCGGCACCTTGAACCCTTCGTCTTCCTTGGTGGCCCGTCCGTCTTCCCAGTCACTCCGGCGCGCACGCTGTGCTGCCGCGATGTCTGCAGCCATGCGGCCATCCACATCACCCCCTAGGTAGATGCCAGCCTTCTTGAAAGAATCAAACAGGTCGTCCTGTGTACCGGCCATGTGGCCGTCCTCTGTACCGCTGCCGTACGGCACGTACTCCGCCAGGCCCGCCGCAATCCGGGCCATGCGAGCATCATACTTTGAAGTGTCACTCCAGCCAGTGACCTGAAGAGGGGGCAGCTCTTCTTCATCCTCAAACTCATCCATGCCGCCCATGCCCGCCCATGCGGATGCATTGCGGGCGGCTGCTGTGCGACGGGCCGCGGCGGCTGCCGCACGTTTTGCTTTCTTGGCAGACTGCTCCACCGACCACCACGAGCCATCAGGGGCGATGAAGGGGCGGGGGTAGGCGCCATCCAGGCCAGCCAGCGCATGCAGGCGCGCATGGACCTCATGGTATGCCTTGGGGAAGCAATTGCCCGAATCTCCACAAGGGTGCTGCATGTCGATTTGCTCTGTGTAGTACGAGTCTGGAATCTCCAGGCTGGCACCGTGGCCGTACAGCTGTTGGGCCAGCAAGTGGCGGTGCCCACTGCTAAGACTGGTGTTTGTCACGCACTGCTTGCCGCGGACGGCGTTGGCAATGGCTGAGGCCCATGCGCCCAGGTTGGAGCAGCTGAAGCCTGCGGTACACAAGTGTGAAGGAGTGAGGTGCACAAGTGAGAAAGTGTGAGCGGGGCACACGTGTTTTGGGTGGCGCTCGTCATATATAATGTTCTGAGGAGCCTTCTTCTTCATGAGCCAAGGCTTTTGCATCACCTATCCTATCTCACCCCTTTTGGGCTGACTTCATGACAGGTGATTGCAAGAGGAACAAGGCAGCACAACCGATCGGCATGGCGGGTTTGTCAAGCAAAGGCCAAAACTCATGAGAGGACCATCACAATAGCGGTAATGGCTAATGGCCGTAATGGGGGTGATTGGTTCATGAGCCCCTGCGCGACGCAGTATACAAAGATTGTGTGCGCAAGCGCTCCTGCGGTACCGCACTGTCACGCTCTTCTGAAGTCAAAGGTCACACTCACGGTCCTTGATGCAGCCCAGCAGGCAGTCCTTGCTGAACTCTCCTGAGCAGATTTGGGTGCAGAAGTAAGGGACTTCATGCACCTTGAAGCCCGGCTTGCAGTTCTTCATGCACACCGGGAAGACCTGCAGTTGGGTGGTTGGGCAGTTGGGCAGGAGCAGTTGTGGCAGTTGGAGCAAATGAACCATCAACGGTATGCCTGGCTCCAACAGCGGCCGCTAGCACCATCCTCACCCCACCCCCCCGCCCGGGGCCCCCTGCCGCATTGGTCACCAGCTGGTCTGTTCAAATCCTTGCCTCACTGCCTGCCACGCTACGCCTGACGTGCTGTGACCTCAGGGCCCCAGCCCGTCCCGGTCAAAGTCCAGGTCAACCCCAAGTCAAACCCAGGTCGAACCCGGTCGAACCCACCCTGTTGGGGTAGTCTGGGTCGTTGCAGCCTAGGGGCTTAACATCCTTCTCCCTCCATGTCTTCCAAATGGTGTCAGACAGGAGGCACTGTGATCCATCATGGCACCATGGCATTCAAGCAAGGTCTCAGGGTTGGGAGGTTTTGGGCCTGAAAGTCAAGAGAGTTTGAGGTTTCAGACTGCAGGCCCGGAAGCACACTGACCCCCATTGAAATGTTTTGCAGTCAGCGTGGCAGCAGGCGCGGCGCACAAGTTGAGCATGCTGCTCAGGCACTTAGGGCCCTTGGAACAACCTGTACGCTAGCTTTTTTAAAAGCTGTCGCAGCTATTTTGAAAGCTGCAACAGCTCCTTCATTGCACAGCTTTCAATCTGGCTTTCAGTTGATAAGTATTCAAATGGTATTGTTTTCAAACGTGAAATAAAAACTATATAAAGCCAGCGACTCACCGCAACTCCAATGTTGGTGTAACCTGCAGGGCACTTGAAGCGCAGCTTGCAGCAGAACTTGAACTTGACCTGCACATGTCAAGTTTGGTGGGCCCATACATATTAGGCCGTGGCACCTAGTGACAGGTGGGCTGCTTGCACATCATATGGGTGACAGGCCCTGTAACTGTTTCTCTCTCTTTCTCTCATATGTGTCACCTCACACAGGTAAAGTGGTTTTGGTTTTCACGCAGCACGTGCGCACATCGTCTGCCACACTAAAACGTTGTACTTGACTGAATCTGGTGGTAGTGAGAAAGTTAGCTGCTGCAGTCATCATCCATCGCCTTCATCGCCATCACAGCGCCCATGAGCATCGGCTGAAAGCCAAGGGCACAACGGGACATGAGTACACCCAAGTACACGCACTCACCGAAATGGGCTCCAAATCCTGCGGTAAAGGCAGTACAGATTGCACCAGTAGTCAGACATGGCAGACAAGCCACACACCGTAGCAGTATTACTGTAGAACTGAGCTGTTGTCCCAGAGCCCTTCCATGGCCACATGGCACACTGCACACCCCACATGGTGATGCACATGCTGCTGTGATGTGCTGCATTGGTTAGAGGTGTGGGGGAACTGATGGGGGCGAATAGGTTGCCTCTCTATCAAGACGTAAGAGAGGACAAAAGGAGGGCGAGATGTCCTGTGTGGGGTTTTGTGCCCAGTGCATATACACATGGGGTGCCTGGCTGTCCCTGGCTTGCATGTTGCATTGGCACATCCAGGGCTGCCTCAGTCACCTAATAATAATAATAATAACACGGCGTATCACAGATGTGTCTGCATGCCGGAGCCTGACAGTCGATATCTAAACACAAGCACTAGAGGACCAAGCCAGCCTGAAATACCGGGAGCCGCCCCACCACAGCACCTAGCACCCCGTCGGAAGCGAGGCCTCAGTCACCTGCCTAATAATAATAACACGGCTTGTCACAGATGTGTCTGCATGCCGTCACCTGCCTAGTCAGCACATAATCTTAACTATTTGTATAACAAAAAGTATAACAAATAGTGTGTACCATCAAGCAACTCACCAGCTTCTGGCAGAACAGCCCCAGATCTGTGTAGCCATGTGGGCACTTGGAGCTACAGGGCACAGACACAGGTGGTGTTAGTTTCGTCCATAACCAACCTGCACTCTACTTCACACACTGACACAAGGATGGGGCATGAGCAACATTCCGGGGTGTGGATAGACGCTGCAGGGCGATGATGCGCATGTGCGGCCATGACGCATGCATGCATGTGCGGCAACGACGCATGCATACATGGGCATTAAGGCATGCATGCTGCTGGGCAATGACGTACGCATGCAGTCTCCGCATGCAACGGCTGTCACCAACAGACCATGCGTTATACTCACAGGCACGAGACGCCGATGTCAGTCTCGTCGTCGTGGCACCTGGAGGGAGGTCAAGCATGGCATGGAGCATAATGTGTGAGAGATGTCAACAAGAGGCAGATGGAAGATGGGGTGCAAGTTGGAAGGTGCAGATGGAAGATGGGGTGCAAGATGGAAAGTGCAGATGGAAGATGGGGTGCAAGTCTCACACCGTCACACTGCACAGGAGCTGTGTGGTTTTGGATGACAATGCCACTTCGGTGGAAGGCCGCTGCTGCAGGCAGCTAAAACGGACCGTATCTCGTACTGCTACACCCAAGAAGGTACGCTGGTTTAGTTGGTAAAGAGCTAAAGGCCCCAGTGTTGTGTAACTCTGAAGGCTGATGCTTCACATGCACTTGTCTGAATGCTGCTGCTCCTTGGACCCACTTTTCAGAGCACAGGACACCATAGTTGTTGAAGCCTGCCGGGCAGTTCATGAAATCAGCACCACGATCTTCCAGACCCAGCACGCCAGTCTTCAGGCAGCCAATGTCTGCGGTACAGAGCGGTACACGTGTGACGGAAGCAGTAAAGGTGTGATGCATGGCTGCCATATTCACCGGTGGGGCAGCGCGCACAACCCGCAGCACGCGTTATGGCCTGGCGCTGTGTGTCTACTGCTGCGCTGTCCTCACTTGCCTTCTGGAGATCACTGTTGCGGTCACATGCCATGAAGCCACCTCAGGCCAATTGAAGTGACTAATGACAAATGACATGGTCAGACAGCTGTGGGCTTGATTTGTTGCTGAGAACCTGCAGCTGGGCTCAACCAGCGCACACACCCACGCACCAGGGAAGCAGATGTTGAGGAAGCAGAAGCCAGAACCAGGCAGGCAGTCTGCGTCATTGCGACAGAAGGAGATCTCCAGGGTGAAGAGGTTGAACACTTGGACACCCAAATCCACCCGGAACTTGTCCCAGTAAAGCCGCATGTAGAAACCAATCTGGCCGGTTAGGCGGCCGGGTCTGTAAAAGCAAGCACAAAGGCAAGGGCAGGGGTGTTTTGGCTTCATTTCAGTATGAAGTGCCTCACCCACGTCTGAGCTCAACCTCCAGGCTCAACAGTGGCTCATCAGTAGTCATTCAGCTCTATAAGCTTGTGACACCACGGCATCAAAACAAACCTTCACAGCTGCCCATACCATGGCACGAAGCTCACAGGCATGCCCCATGGGTGACCAGCAGACATCGGAGACGAAGGCAGCAGCACGAAAAACATGGCAAGGGGTAATGACTGGGGTAATGGTACGTATGCCAGGACCTGGCTGGGGCATACATGAAGTTCACCACTCACAGGCCAAAGAGCTCGAGGATGGAGAAGCCCAAGATGGGAGGGCCAATGACGAGGCCGCGCTCTCCAAAGTCAAACCTGTGTTGTCCATCAGTCGAACCAAGTCAAATCAAGTCAAACACGTGCGCGGGCATGGCTGGCGCACACCCGGCCCAAGTGCACCAACTGTCTGGCACCCAGCATGCCTCATCTGCGGGAGTGTGAACACCTCATGGCAGGATTTCCACGGCAGGAAACGCAGTGCAGAGCAGGCCAGAACAGGCAGGGTTGGAGCAGGTGCAGAGCAAAAGTACAAGAGCAGGCAGGTGTCGTTCAGAGCAGAACGGAAGACACAGGTCTGAGCAGAGCACAGCCAGAGCCCAAGAGGGTGTGTTGATCTTACTGATTCTTGAGGATTCCTTAACAAATCAACTTAAATATGATATTCTAGTTGGTGGGCTCCGGCAAGCAGATGACTCTGTGAAAAGCCGTGTTATTATTGTTTATTCCATATTTTTGCAAACGCACATGAGCCGGAGGCCCAGGCCATCATCGTCAATGTGCGCAGCCATCTCAATATTCACGGGCCTGTGTGCAGGTCACACAGTGGTGGCACTACCATGTTAGCAGCGAGCCCAGCTCAATTGACTTGACTTGACTGACTTGTTACAGTGTTTCCCATTAGACGAGGTCAATTGAACCAATGTGAACCAGGTCAGACCACAGCACACGAGCATAGCACATCTCAGCAACCTTCCAACAGCAGCTGTTCACCTAGCCAATGCATGCGGCCATGTCTTGTAGCAGTGGGCAGTCAAGCAGCTGAGCAACGAGATCTAAGCCCTGACCCGAGCAGTGAAATGCACCAACTGTGGCCAGACCTACCTGAAACCGCTGAAAATCGTGCGAATGGGCTTTTCCAGCTCCTTGGGGAGCACCGTGGGGTTGCTGGAGAAGAGCAGGCCAAGGGGATCCAGCTTGAAAAACTGTGATGCAGTGGACCAATCACCAGACAAAAGTTAGCGCAGTTTGCGAGAGCAAGAGTGGGGTATTGACGAGCACCTGCAGGGCCATCAATTCTCCTAGAGAGGTACAGCAGGGCCAGAGTACTGTAACACTTCCAAGCTTGTTTTGGCCAAAGCCAAGTATGCAAAAGGCACTGCGCAATGAGAACGGATGCCTTCGACCTTAGGCAAGAAAGGCAGACTGCCCGATGCACGAAGGCATGCAGATGTAGCAGCTCTCATACTCTCATACATGCAAGCTCTCGTACTCTCATGCTCTCATTATATCATACTCACCACGCTGACTTTGACCTCCCAGGTGGTGCGTGTGACATTGACGAGGATGCCCGCATTGAGCTGCAGTGTGATAAGTAGACATGTCATGCATAGGCAGCAGCACACGCGTCAGATCACAGCATGCGCTTGTCCCAGCTGAATGTAGCGATATGTAAAAGATATAATAAGAACACGGCATGGGTCCCATGTCAAATATGAGGTCCCATATGCCGGTCATGAATCGACTGCAAGAACGAAGTAGTGTTTGCTTCTGGTTGGAAGGCCTCTGGGGCAGCATTTCAGCTGCAGTCGGTATAGTGCAGTCAATTTCACCATGCAAAGGCAGCCGATGAATCACAAGCAGAATCATGTACCCCCTTAGGCTACTCACCTGGGCGCCTTGCTTCAAGAACTCATCAACCTGGTCTGCCAGCTGCAGCCGTCAGTCAGCCAGACAGACATGCAGAGCCATACGTCAGACAGGCACAGCTGCCAGACAGACAGATATGGGCGCAGCAGCAGCGAGAGCAGGAGCGCCGATCTTCATCAAATGTTTGTGCAATGACCTAGGCCGTGCACAGCCGCAGGCATCTGAGAAGGATGCATGCGCATGGCCCCATGCAACCTTGCACCGCACATCTGCTTGCTCAACACACGCCATCCGCGCCCATGTGCATGTGTGCGCATGTGTACCGCATTTGTGCTGCTGCCTGTACTGCATATGTGCCGCCTCTGTACCGCACACGTACCGCCTCTGCTGCCAGGTTCATCATGCCAAGCTGCACTGTGGGCACAGCGTTGAATTCTAGATACATGACCCAGGCGGGCGCGTTCTGCCAGCGCGCCAGTGCCGTGAAGTTGCCCTGCGGTCGGTTGGTTATTTGGGTTGTTAGTTTTGGTTGGTTGGTTGGATTTGGTTGGAATTGCATATGAAGCAGATGGTGGTGCTGTTTGACGATGCACCACCACCACTCCATCCCCAATGCCTCTACTAGATAGCACAAGGCAGCCAGACTCAAGCCATGGGGTCACTAGTGTAGAGTTGAACTGCATTGGGACCGGCCGCCAACGATTTAACCCCGTTCACGGGCCAAAAGCCATGTAACATGAAACCTGAACTAAACAACTGACGATTACAACCACCCCAACTCACCTCCACGCCAAGGATGATGCGCTGGTTACTGTCTGGGTCCCCAGTTGGGTTGAAGCCCCAAGTGAGCGAACCACCCACTGCATGCACATAGGGATAAGTCATGCATGCTGTCATGATGCATGCTATCATCACACGGCTTTGCGTAGTTTGGCTGCTGTGCTGTAGCCCGGCACACTTTTATCCATGCCTGCCAGTCACGGCATACAGGTACAAGCCCAAAGGGTGCCAACGCGCCATGTGTTGGCATGTGTTAGGAGGGGACAGGGGCGGTGTGCTCCTTCTGCACGCTGTCGCTTCCCACTTCCAACCCCAGAGCAGCCCATCAGCAGCCAAACAGCAGCCCAACAGCAGCCAACAGCAGCCAAACAACAGCCAACCACCTACCCGACATCACCAAGTTGCCCAGCAGCTGAACCTGGACGCCACGTGTGCGGAAGATCTTGTCGTCGTTCTTGTCCCTGCCACGATCAAAATCAGATCAAGGTGCACCCAATCATGTTCAAATTGAGGTACAGCACAGGGTTAACATCAGGATATACATCTAAACAGGGTATGCAGCAGCAGTGTCTATCTAATATCAGGGTCAACGTGTTGGGGTAGGTCCAATGAGGAAAACATGGGCATGATCCTACCAGGGTCAGCCAAGCTGTTTGAAGCCCCCAACATCAAGTGTACATTCGCGGCAGGCATCAGCAACAGCAGTACATCAACAACAGCAGGACACCAACAGCAGTACATATCGTGCATCAGTGTCTCCACAGCGCCTCACCAGACGGGTGCCTTTGTAATGTAGCCTGCCTTGCCGGTGTTTGAGAATGCAAAGAGGCGGGGCCCCACACAAAAGCGCAGGCCTGGTACCGCCACGATGTCCTGCAGCAGGAGATAGGCAGTACAGGAAGGAAGATGTAGTGCTTGAGCGGTTGGCAAGAAGCCACAACAGGGTAGTAAACATGAATGCCTTCTTTTGGGAAGAAACCACATAAGTCGTGGCCAAGCTGACAGTAAGAACTGATCAACGGTCGGGACAGATGGCTGACCAAATGGCTTATCAGGAAAAGTTTCATAAAGCAGCCATCCAACTATCACAAAGCAGTGCCACACCGAGGTGCCACACAGAGCTGTGTTCTTACTGGTGCTCTGTGCTGGTGTGTACATCGTGAAGGCAGCACAGCACGCTTCGCACGGCGGCAGGGCAGCACAGCTGAGCACAAACAGATGTGCCGGCTCGGCATACCAGCCGAGCCCACTTGCATGCCAGCCAGCCAGCGGGCAGACGCGGCCAGGCACAGTTGATTTTACGTGAGCAGCCCCGACCACTGTCCCAGACTCACGATGCAG
Organism: Chlamydomonas applanata; assembly: GCA_001662365.1. Taxonomy (NCBI): domain Eukaryota; kingdom Viridiplantae; phylum Chlorophyta; class Chlorophyceae; order Chlamydomonadales; family Chlamydomonadaceae; genus Chlamydomonas; species Chlamydomonas applanata. The sequence continues at coordinate 1,879 of BDCZ01000413.1, read as the reverse complement.
ACCTCACAGGAGTCCATGCCTATGAAGATGTCAATGTCAGGTGGGCAGGGCGCGATGGCGAGTGCGATACGGGGGGCGTTGCACGCCACCAGTCGGTTGCCCTTTCCAAACTGCTTGTTAAAGTTGGATTGGTCCGCATCCTTTGCTCGGCCGATTGCAGCCACGATGTATGGCCGATCATCTAGAACGACTTCCTGGATCGCCTTGACCGCCTTCCCTCCGATCACACTGTGGTCCAGCATGCAGTACAAAGGCGGTACACGCATGCAGGACATGTCACGCTGTGTTACATGCAGTACGGCAGCTCATGGCGGGACAGGCAACACAGCACATGCGGCAGGCAGCGTGCCTGGTGAGGCAATGCATGGTAGAAGCTCTTTTGCAACACATCATCCATGCGCCATGATGGGCGTCCGAGAAAACCGACACACGCGCACACAAGGGGATAGGCTGGGAACGAGGTTCGGCAAGCAGGGGGCATGATTCAAGAATCAACGGACATGGGCAGGCCAGTAGGCTGCTGCCTGCTGTGCTTGCATGCTGGATCACTCAGCTCCCATAACCAGCAGCTGATGCACAGTGCAGTCGAGCGCACGCACCTGATGATTTGAGCCAAGCCTGCCGGAGGGTTGCGAATCTCGCGGCCAAAGAGCACGGGGCTGCGGTACGGGTAACCCAGAAAGCAGTACAGCCTCGTTAGCATCACAGCACAGTACAGCAGTAGCAAGGCAGTATACCTCACAGGTCCTCACGAGCCATACAAGTAGAAAAGGGCATAGTGAGCACATGCGTCGTCCATCCTATGTGCTGAAAGGATTGAGGAGCGGCATCTGGCATCTGACAATCAGCACATGACCAGCAGCCAAGCAAGCCTCACTGTCACACTCCTGCCAGCCACACTTGCCAGCCCCAGTATTACCAATGGCTCCGCACTGGTCCATCCCATTCGATTGCTACTGAAGGGAACCCCAAGAAACGAATAAACAACAGCCCAGTAAACAACAACCTAGAAAACTAACAAACAGCAACGTTTAGACGTACACAGGGCAGAACCGGAACTCTTGGTCGGCGTTCAGACCCAAGTCACTTGTGGCATCCTGTATGAAGCTGTCAAGCAGGTTGAGTGGGTCTATGCCACTCAGGAAATCTAACCTGCGGGCGGTTGGGGTGGCGGTTGGGGCGGTTGGGGCGGTTACAGCAGGGTCACGGACAGTGACGGGTGGTTGGGGCACGCACTTGGTTAGTACATTCGTCACACATGGCATTAGATGCTTGGAGCGGGGGGGAGGGGACGGGGGAGGGCGCAGCTGCAGCGCAGCATGGGCTGGGACAGCGTCTTGGAAGCATGCTCAGGCTCTTCTTGCACGCATGCTCAGGGTCCAGCACATTGCATGCAAGTGGTGTGTGCCTGCATGCCGGTAACTTTGATCGGATGATCAACAGGCCATCAAGTCTGCAAGGCATTTATGGAAGCAAAAGGCAGCGCGGTCACTGCACTGCAGTGTGCTCAGGGCCCAACTCACTGCTGCGTCTGGCCCTGGCCATTCTGTGAGGCCACCTGCATTCTTGGCACGAGCGAGCCCAGAATCTGGGACAGCGACTGCGTGCAAATCATGGTTGACCACTTTGACCAATTTTGTCCGGACTGAGGACTGGGCAGGGGCAAGAGATAAGGAGGGGCGCGCGGGGTGAGGGCCCTCAGTATATGCATGGTGACTGCACGGGGGCAGATGAGGCATGCAAGGCGGCATGCACGGGGGCATGCAAGGCGGCATGCAAGCCTCCCTCACTCCTCACTCACTGGGAGGCGGAAGGCCACACTGACACACGCGAGGCCCCTGCAGCGGCTAAAGTCGGGTGGGGGGCGCGGAGGGGGGGC
>BDCZ01000412.1:23861-50723 GCA_001662365.1 Chlamydomonas applanata | reverse complement strand
GGGGAGGCGGAGGGCTGATCAGCGGGGGCTGCTGGGGCGGAGGCTGCTGGGGCTGTGCGGGGCACCGGGACCGCTGAGCGGGCAGAAGTGCGGCGGTGGAGCTCCGCCGGCCGGGGGGCGGAGGCTGCCCCAGAGGGTGGCTGCGGCGACGGTCGATGCAGGAACGGGCATGGAGGGAGTATGGGAAGGAATTGAAAAGCAGCCGCATGCGCGTGAGGTCCTCTCACAAGCACATGCCCACTGCCTGCTGCTGCCACGACTGTTGACCATTGGTTACCTGCTGCCTGCTGTGCATGCCGTGCAGAGCACGAGTCGGGGCAGCTGTCCCTGCACACAACGATGGCATTAAAGCGCAGCGGGCAGCCATGTACGCCGGGCAGTTTGCTGGCAGCATGATCCAAGGTGGGGATGATGAAGAGTTGGTGCTTGCCACATGCTGCTGCTGCAGGGCTGGCGGCCCTGACCAGGTGCCTGTGCAGCTGCCGCACCCCACATGGTGACTTCCACGCAGCCCGCCCCACTCGTTGGCCAACAGCACGTGCTGCTCAAGCTGCTGCATGCGCTCCATGCATGCCGCATCCGCAAAGTTTGCAATCCGCGCGCACCTGTCCGCTGCTGCCACGCAACCAGCTCTGACCTGACCGCGCTCCACGCAGCCACATGAAGGGGCGGCACGCTGACGAGCAGGTCTGAGATGACAGTGTGCTGGCTGATGGGCTGATGGCCGCCGCAGTGCTGGCAGCCTTACTCCTCCAGCGTCCACGCCGCCGAGCTCGCGCCGCTCATGCGCGCTGCAGTCGCCTTTGCCGCAGCGGCCACTAACAGCGTGTGGCGCAAGCCCCGCTGCGCCCCACAGCACACGATGCCCAGGTGCGGATTCCTGGCCATGCCTGGCATGCACGGGCAGGCGTTCTCCTGCCATGCCCAGCCCTGAGCGCCCATGAGCTCTTGTAACCAGCAGCACCACATAAACAACAGAACAAGCAAGAACCACACACAGCAAAATCCTTTTGCTGGCAGCTGCCTCGAAAGCGCGGGCTGACCAAACTATTTCAGTCCAACATGCACTAATCTATCAGCTGGAGAACCTTTTCAGCTAGGGTCAGATCATCAAATGAGAACATTAGGGTTCAGGAGAATACGGGGTGCGGTGACTCCCTACGCATTAAATGCAATTTGCTTTGCTGCACAGCCATACGGCTCCTTGCACGATGCAGGGATTGCGCTGGGCCCCAGTGGGCCCGCGAGCTGCTGTTCAAACACGCAGGCGTCATGTTGCTGCACTGCAGTTGCCAACAATTCAGCGCGGGCCAAGCCCGATGGTGCGATACTGAGCTTGAGGCAACTAGCACGTCTGCTAGTTAACCACAACTTTAGCTGATCTTCATTGTGCACCCGTCAAACCCATCTGGGCTGCTTGTGGCAAGGGCCGTTGGCGAGCGCTTGAGACTCAGGGTTTTATCTTCAAGGGATAACCACAGCTCTATCCATCGACATTGCTTTGCAAATGATGTGTGCAGCTCTCGCTGAATGGCGCGACCACGACCACGACCCTGTCACTTGAGGAGGAGGTGAAGCGCCTGCGTCAAGAGAACGAGGAGTTGAGGAGGGAGCTGGCACAGCTCAAGGTGCGGCAGCCTCTGGGCTCGTGACTGCTGTGCTTGTTTGTGTACTTGCATGCGCTCTGAGCTTCATCGCCATGATGCAACACGTGACCAACATGCAGGGCGCTGCAGCAGCTGCCGCGCCTGCGGATGCCAAGGCTGCCACGACCATCACTCCGCTGCGCGAGGCCAAGGACGCAGCGGACATGACAGCGGTTGAGCTGCGGGTACGCAGGCGTGTGGGGCGAGCCAGGCACCATGCGCATGCGGCTGCAGCATGCTCAGCCATGGGCGCACCATTCTCCAGCCAGCACTGGTGCATGACATGTGTGCTGCTTGCCCGACTCGCAGCACACGGTATGCCGCTACCCAGTGCCTGAATCGTCCAACCCTGGACCCCCACCCCCACTAGACCCCCACCCCCTCCCCCTGCAGGCACTGCTGGCCGAGGGCGTCGCATGGCCGGCAGCGGGTGAGCGGTTTTGGGAGCGCGCGGCGCGCACGACGCCCATGCCCATGACGCTGCCTGACTCCATCACTGTGCCGCGTGAGAGGGACGCGCAGTCGCTGCACATCGTGCACGTGTCTGCCGAGCTCGCACCGATCGGCAAGGTGGGCGGGCTGGGCGATGTGGTGGCGGGGCTGAGCAAGGCGTGCCTGGACCGCGGCCACAACGTGTCAGTGATCATGCCGTTCTACGAGTCGCTGGACCAGAAGCAGATTGAGGGCCTGAAGCACGAGTGCGACATCGATGTGCCCAAGGGATACGTGTGGGACGGCGAGATGCGCGTTGGTGCGTGCCGCCGCGGTGCACCCGCGCGCGTGCAGCGGTGGCTGTGTAGTGCAGGGCGGCAGGCGCGGGAGCAGGGGGCTGTGACACGATCATGCACCTCATACCGCTGGGTTGTGCAGCAGCAGCACAAACGGGAACACGGGCAGCGGTAGCAGCAGCTGCCCTGTGGCCCTCTGGCCCTGTTGCCATGTGGTACTGCCTGCTTGTTCTCAGAGCCACCACACCTCGCGTGCCACCGCACCACACGCAGGCACACTGCGCACCAGCGTTTTCTGGGGCCGTGTGGGCGGCGTGGCCGTGTACCTCATCCGCCCCACCGACTGGGGCGCGTGCTGCATCTTCAAGGTGGGTGGGCGCGGAGCCAGGGCAGTAGTTCGGCGCGTCAGGCCGCCACTGGGTAGGGCACCTGCAGCGGGTGAGGGACTGTGCGGGGCTGGGAAGCAAGGCTGGCATGGCCATGTTGGGCACCGGGAATTGGCCGAGCGCTGCAGCGCTGGACTCGTTGCTCTCACACAGTTCAGAGCAGGGTGCGCCATGTTAGTTTGGTCCGGCACGTTAGTTTGGTCCGGCACCACCGCTGGCCGACCCCACTACCCCCCACCCCACTCCACCCCACCCCCACCCGCCACCCTACACCTGTGCAGGGCGGCCGCATCTACGGCGGCTCCTATGACGAGCGCGAGGCGTACCTGTACATGTGCCGCGCCGCGCTGGAGTTCCTCAAAGTCAGCGGCCAGCAGCCGCACGTGATCCAGGTGCACGACTGGCACGCCGCCGCTGTGCCGCTGCTGTACTGGGAGGTGTACCACAACGAGGGCCTGTGGCGGCCCCGCATCGTGCTCACCATCCACAACATGGACAACACGGGCGAGTGCCGGCAGGACGAGTTTGCGTACACGGGCGTGGCGGGCGAGCAGTTTGCGACCGTGGACAAGGCGCTGGACGAGCGCACAATCGGTGCGTGTGGCCGGGCAAGGGACCAGGGACATGGGGCAGGAGGGGCTGGGCGGGTGGGGAGACTGGGACACTCCAGGTTGCAGTAATCTGGGCACCTGGGGGATGCCTTGGGGAAAGGTAAGGGAACGTGCGGCAGGGCCTGGTGCTTCCTTTCACTAACGACACTGGTGCTGCGACCGGCATGGCCACCTACACACCGGTGCACAGGTCACAACCCCGAGCGCCTGAACCTCATGAAGGGCGGCATCATCTACTCCAACGCCATCACCACTGTGTCCCCAACTTGTGAGTTTATACACAGCGCCCCCCACGATTCCTGCATCCATGCACTGAACCGCTGCATACTGCTGCTGCTGCTGCTGCTGCTCCTGACCTGCTGCTGCCACCCGTCCCCAGCTTCTGGGCGACACCCCGCTTGGCATACTTCTTAACCCGCACCCCTGTTCCCTCCCAGACGCGTCTGACATCAAGAATGCGGGCGCTGGCGGCTTCCTGCGCCCCGTGTTCAACACCGACCACGTGGCCGCCAAGTTTTACGGCATCCTGAACGGCGTGGACGCGCTTGACTGGGACCCGAGCGCCGACCCGCTGCTGCCCGCCAACTTCAACGCCACCATGCGCGCTGGCAAGGCGGTGTGCAAGGAGTTCCTGCAGCGTGGGCTGGGCCTGGCGGTGGACCCGTCCAAGCCGCTCGTGGTGGTCGTGTCGCGGCTGGTGAACCAGAAGAACCCGGGCCTCATGGCGGCCGCGGCGCACCGCTGCCGCGAGATGGGCGCACAGTTTGTGCTGCTGGGCAGCGGCGGGCAGGACGGCGGGCTGCGTGGCCTGGCCAACGGCGAATTCAAGGACCACCCCGACGTGCGCATCCTCATCATGTACAGCGAGCGCCTGAGCCACATGATCTATGCGGCCGCCGACATTGTGCTCGTGCCCTCCAACTTCGAGCCGTGCGGGCTGACGCAGGTGGGGGTTGGGCTGGGTGGTTTTTGAGGCTGGCCTGCACGTGCGCCTGTGCACATACTGCGAGCTGTGTCAAGCTCAAGATGCTTGAAGTGCAGGACAGCGATTTAGTGCATGCCTGACTGTGCGTCACTGCCAATGCATCACTGGGCGATGATGGGGCGTGTGGCCGCAGATGATTGCGATGCGCTACGGCGCTGTGCCCGTGGTGCGCCGCACTGGCGGCCTGGCCGACACCGTGCGCGACGTGGACAACTGGCAGGGCCCCGCTGCCGAGCGCAACGGTTACACATTTGACGGCACCGACACGGGGTCGCTGCACGGTGCGCTGGACCGCGCGATCCGGCTGTTCAAGGAGGCCCCTGAGCGCTGGGCGGAGCTCAGCTCGCGCAACATGCAGGAAGATGTGTCGTGGGCGGAGCCGGCCAAGCAGTACGTGCAGCTGTACCGCTCCATCGCGCAGCTGTGAGCCGCACCACATGCAGCAGGGTGGGGTGGGCAGTGCATGCAATGGGCAGCCTGTGCGTAGTAGCACGGTGTAAGGAGCTGCCACCAATGGGTGCACTGCATGCCATGCACGCACGCCGCCACATGGTTTTTGTTTTTACTTGCCAAAGGGTTGGGCGCTGCACAGTATGTTGAGTTGTGCGCATCGGTTTTGTATCCATACTGGCTGTTGATGTGCACGAGCTTTTTCTCACAGCGCCCGCTGTGGCGCACGCAGCAGTGCACGTTTTTCTTTCTCATCTGTGATATGGCATTAAAGCCAGGTGGAGAGTTTTTGAGTGGGACCTGTGCTGGGCCAGGGTAGACTTGAGCGGCAGCAGCATGGCAGAATTTAATGAGTTCTGCATGCTCGTAATAGATATTTTTGGAACTGAGGCCTGACTGAGGCGCATTGTCTGACCTTCAAATACATATGCAGCAGGGTAATTCTTTTGGTTTGTCCTGGGTGATTAGGTGAAAAGCTAGGGCAGTCTGCAAACAGGGTGGCGGCTTGCTGCCTAGTATGACGCATGTGTTACAGCCATCCAACTGAAAAGCAGGTGGCTCGCACGATCAAGTCTTCTGGTTACTCGTGTCCCTCAAGTTGTCACACCACACTCCACGTGTCCACGCTTACCAACCTGTGCAGCCGGCAACCGATATGAGAATGGTACAAGCACACAACACAAGCACAGCCAGCGTCCTGCACCCAAGGCGCAGCTGCACTGCACCTGCCAGGTGGCACACCCGAGGAATGCACGTGTACATGGTCAAGTTCAGCCAAAGAACATCCACCTGTTTAAAACCCCCCCACACACCAGTTGTGCAGTGTCAGCCCATGCCCCTCACAGCTTTTGGCAGTGTTCAAAGAGCTCAGCGAAAAAATGTAGTGTCAGCGCCTGCCTTACGCCAGGGCAGCAAGGCGGCACCTGTACAAAACCTGCTGGACGAGCAGCACCTGGTATGCACCCCCAGCTCTGCCCACATTCGACTTGTGCAATAGACATGGTGCATGTGTAGTGTGTGCGTGGGGCTGCTGCACCCTGTCAAAAACTGGTCGCTTCGCCAAGCACTGCTCCAAAGCACAGCCTACACTAGACATGCTGCCTACAATGTCACTCAAATCCATGTTGCCTCACACACCATGCCATTCCCATCAATGCATGAAACCACCAAGCAGCCACGACAGCCGCCAGCGCACACGCGCTCAGATGGGGTGGCTCCGGGGAGACGCACCAGCGCCACGGAGCACCGGCCCTGACAGCAAGCCCCGCTGCGCACCACTTGCACGTTGCCCTGCCATCGACCGCAATGTTCTCGTGGGTCCCCCCCGCCCTGATGGCCCTGCACTTGGCCCACTGCTGCTGCTGCTGCTGCTGCCACCGCCACTGCCTGGGCCGCTGCCACGCGCTGGTGGGGGCCCAGACGTGCCCGGTGGTGTGGGGCTGCCCGGACGCAGGCTGCCAGCGGCCTTGGATGCGCTGCTGGCTGTCCCAGGGGCCGAGGTGTTGGCTCCTGTACTGGTGCCAGTGCTGCTGCCTGTGCTGGGTTTGCTGCTGCTTGGCAAAGGGGCACCGATGCCCTGTGCGGCCTGTGGGCTGACCGCTGGGGGTGTGGCGGTGCCGGGTGCTGCGGGGGCAGCACTGGGCAGCAGCCCCGCAGGTGCCCCGGGGCCCTGCAGCGCAGGCGAGGCGACCTCCGCAGCGGACGCCGCCGCCACCTCTGCCGCCGCCGCCGAAGCGCGCTCCTGCAGGAACTGGCGTGTCTGGCTCAGCAGTTGCTCGCGCCGCGATGCGCTGCGCTTCAGCACCGTGTTCTGCGCCGTCAGGTTGGCCACCTGCTCACTGAGCGCCGCCAGCTGTGACGCAGACGGGCCGCGCCCACCCGACGCACGGGACGCCTCCAGCAACATCGCCACCTGCTTGTCGCGCCCCGCCAGCTCCGCCTCGAGAGACGACACGCGCTTGCGCAGGACGCCCACCTCGGACCGCACAGTCGCCGCCTCGCTGCGCACCTCCTCCACCTCCTCCGCTGAAGGGCCGGCCGGCACGGCGGCTGCCTTGGCACTCGCCTCTGCGGCCGCCAGCGCCTTGCGCGCATCCTTAAGCTCCGTCTGCAAGGGGGGGTGGCCAAACACATAGATCAGAGCGCGGCTGAGGCGGGGCGGTGCATGACCCCGTGTGGGAGCTGCCAACAGCACTGGTGCAGCGGCTGCTGGCACGCGCACGCTGATGCCGCCCCCCCCCCTTCCCCCCCTTCATTCCGCTGTGCCCCAAAGCACATACAGGTCCAGTGCTGCCCACACCGTTCCCTGCTACCCAGCCACATGACACCCAACACACCCTCCACACCCAAACTCAAATGCGCCACCACCCGTGCGCACCCGCAGCGTCGCCAGCTCCACCTCCAGCTCTGACGCACGCTTGCGCGCCGCCTCCGTGTCGGCCGCGCGCGCAGCCAGCTCGCCCTGCACCGCCGCCAGCCGCACGCCCAGCTCCGCTGCCGCCACCGGGCCCTCGCCCGCACTGCTGGGCGACCGCGACCCCGAGCCGCCCGAGCTCGCCGCACTCGCGCGCACCAGCGCCTCGGCCTTGGCCAGCAGCTGCGCCGTGGCACGCGCCTCGCCCTCCAGCTCCGCCCGCAGCCGCCGGATCATGTCCTGGCTCACCGCGTCGCGCTCCTGCAGCGCACGGATTTTCTCCTGCTGCACCACACTGGCCGACTGCGCCGCAGCACTCGCGCGCGCCAGCGCGTCAGATGCCGCCGCGGCCGCCTTGGCCACCGCGCGCGCGTCCTCGTCCACCGGCCCCGCGCGCTGGCTCACAGCTGCCGCCGCCGCCGTCGCCGCCTCCACCGCCTGCGTCGCGCTCTCCACCGCGCTCGTGGCTTGCGCCAGCTGGCCCCGCAGCGCGTTGGCCTCGTTCTGCAGGTCGGTGATGGTGGTGTGCATGGACGCAACCTCCGACTCCAGCGCGCGCCGCGCGTCCAGGCTCGCGCTCAGCGCCGCGGCCTTGGCGTCCAGCTCGCCACGCAGCTCCTCAGCCTCCGCTGCGGAAGCCGCGTTGGTGGTGGCCTCTGCGGCCGCCTCCTCGCGCCGCGTCAGCTCTGCCCGCAGCCGCTCCACCTCACGAGACAGGATGGTGTACACCTCCTTGGCCTCTGCCACCTCCCGCTCCCGCGCCTCCTCCGCCTCCGCGTACCCAGCCACCTGCTTGGTGGCGGCCTCCAGCTTAGCGGCCAGCGATGACGCCTGCGACGATGAGGACGCCGCGGCTGCACGCGCCTCCTGCGGTGCTCACCAGGGGGTAGGGACGGGTGGGGGCGGGTGGAGGGGCGCAGTTGTGATCTGACACCGTCCATCAGCGCAGCAGTCTCAGCTGACCATGCATGGTGCTGGCATGTGACACATGCAGGCACCAGGCTGGCCAGCAGCAGCATGCAGACACAACCAAGTGCAGACAAACAGCTGCAGCCACACCATCGGCACCACCACCACTGCCACGGCCTGCTCTCCCCCCAACCCCACCCCACCACACCACACTCCACCCCACCCCAGTCCAACCCGCACACACCACAACCAGCACCATGCCCCACCCACCGCCAGCGCTGCCTCCTTCTCGTTCAGCTCCGCGCGTGTGCGCTGCAGCGCCTGCTCGCTCGCCCGCAGCGCATCCACCTCGCGGCTCAGCCGCGCCAGCTGCGCGTTGGCCGCGTCAACCGCCGCCGCGCCATCCCGCCGCTGAGCCTCCAGCTCCGTCAGCAATACATCCACACGCGCACGCGCCTCCGCCTCGCTCGCCTCCAGCGCGCGCAGCCGGTCGCCCGCCTGCGTCAGCGCTGCGCTCTTGTAGCCCAGCTCAGTGCGCAGCCCCATGATCGTCTCACTTGCCGCCACCAGCTGCTTCTCTGCATCCGCCGCGCGGCCCTCGGCGCTGTTGGCGTTGCGGTCCTTGGAGCGCACTGCCGCCTCCAGCGACTCCAGCCGTGTCACCAGCTCGTCGTTGGTGCGCTGCATGTCGCGCACCATGCCCTGCACGCCCACCAGGGACGCCTTGGCCGACGACAGGTCGCGCGCCAGCTGCCCCTCACGTGCGCGTGACGCACTCAGCTCGCCCGCCAGCTTGGCCGCCTCCGCCTCCTTGGCCTGCGTGCGGCCAGGGCAGCACGGCACAGCGCAGCAGGGGTGACGTGAGCACAAGGTGCAGTATGTGGCTGCTGGCGCACAGCCCAGCACACCACCGCCATGGCTGCTGAGCTCGCAGGTGAGGCAGACCCACGCAGCCTTCCAGCCCCTCACCTCCCCAGCCCCCGCAGCCACAGCCCACAAACTCAAGCAACCCCAGCCAGCACGCCCCCGCAGCTGGCCTCGCACCTGGAACGCGTCCGCCAGCACACCCATCTCCGACCGCATCTCATCCAGCGCCGACACCTCTCGCGACAGCTCCATCAGGTTGGCCTCCAGCTCCGCCTGCATCGCGTCCTGGCTCGCCTTGAGCGCCGTCACATCTGACACCAGCCGCCGCATGCGCTCGCCCTCTGCGCGCAGCCGCGCATTCTCCTGCGCCAGCGCCGCGCCATTCTCGCGCGCCTCTGTCAGCTCTGCCGCCGCGCGCGCCGCGTCTGCTGCCGCTGCGCTGGCCATGGCCGCGCTGCTGGCCTGCAGTGCCACCATCTCTCGCCGGATGCGAGCCAGCTCACTCACAAACTCGGCACTGGCGGCCTTGCCCTCCTCAGCATCAGCCTGTGCCGCGGCCAGCTCCTTGCCCGCGGCTGCCTCTGCCTTCTGGGCCGCCGCCACCAGCCCTGACTGCAGTGCACTGGCAGCCTCTGCCTTTGCTGCAGCAGCAGCTGCCTCAGCCGCGGCCGCACGTGCCTCCGCAGCGCTGGTGCGCGCCTCAGCCGCCTCCAACTTGCTGGTGGTCTCAGCCAGCTGCGCGCGCAGGTCCGCGAGCTGGCTGCTCATGGCCTCCAGCTTGGTGGGGTCCACTGTTGCCTCCGGTACCGCCTTGGCCTGCGCAGTGGCGGCCACCTTACCCTCGGCCGTGGCGGACGCGGCGGCGGCGTTGGTGCTTGCCACGGCGGCGGCGGCCGCCTTGTCTGCTGCCGCCTGGGCCGCGCTCGCGCGCGCCTCCTGCAACGACTTGGCAGCGTGCTCAGCCGCGTCCTTGGCTGCAACCTGCGCCTCATGGGCTGCCTTCTTGGCAGCCGCTGCCTCGGCCTCAGCCGCGGCCACGCGCTGCTTCAGCGCCTCCGCCTCCGCCTCGGCCTGCAGCACACAGGGGTGGCACAGCGTGGTACACAGCTTGAAGCGGACACGCAGCGTGCTTGGACCACGGCAGCTGCCCAAGCCAGCAAGCAACGTGCTGGCCAAGACACTCAGGCTCCAGAGCACACGCCGCAGCTCTCACTCAATCTCCACCGCCCTCATGACCCCAATCCCCATGCCCTACCTGCGCGCGGGCCTCCTCTGCGCGCTTGGCCGCGTTCTGCGCCTCCATCACTGCTGCCTCCTTCTGTGCCAGCGCCTTCTTGGCGGCGGATGCCGCCGCCTTGGCGGCCGTGACCTCAGCCGCCTGGCTCTCAGCTGCCTCTGCTGCGGCAGCCAGGTTGCTGTTGGCCACCGTGAGTGCCGCCTCCTTCTGCTCCAGCGTGGTCTGCAGCCCCTCCATCTCTTCCTGCAGCCCGCACACATATGATGGTCGGGGCATTTTGGCAGGCCATCCGCCGTGCGCGTGCATGTGCGTGTGTGCATGACCTGGCTCACATTGGCTTTAGACACACTGCGAAACCTACACCCCTCAGTGTACCCCCACTCATGCGTCAGTCTCATGCACAGCCCCACAGGCAGGCTTGGCAGCAGCAGGCTGGCGTGACGCACATGTGCCTGGCGCAGCGCCTGGCGCAGTGTCGTCATCTGCTTGTCATCGGGCGGCACGCCAAAGCCGCGGAACCCCTTCTTGCCGCGGCTGTTGACCTGGCGCCGCATGCGCTCCACGTCCGCCTCAATTGCCGCGTACTCGCTCATCTGCTTCTGCAGCTTGGCCAGTGCCTCCTGTGCAGGTGTATGCGCATCGTGAGCTGTGTGCATGCGAGGGCCACAGGGCAAGCGTCACAGCTGGCGGCCCCCAGTCACCTTGTGCATTGCCCAACCCGGAACCAGCGCACACACAGCACTGGCCCTGAGGAGGAGCAATATGCCCTGCACCCCAACATGCCCTCTTCCCACTACCACACGCACTGCGCCTGCTGGCTGCGTGCACACACCGCGGCCTCCGCCTTGGCCCGCTCCGACTCCACCTCGGCCGCCTGCCGCGCGGTCTGCGCCGCAGCCAACTGCTCCCGCAGCGCGACCGCCGCCGCCTCGCGGTCGCCCAGGTCGCGGCGCGCTGTCTCCAGAGCCACCTGCATCTCGCGCGCCTTGACACGCGCCCCCTCCTCAGCGCTGTCCAACGCCGCTGCCAGCTCCACGTTGCGCCGCCCAAGCTCCTCCAGCCGCGAACCCCCCTCTGATGTCTGCGCTGCCAGCCGCTGCTCCGCTGCCGCCAGCGCGGCCTGCAGCGCCACCACCTGTGCGCGCAGCTCGCCGCTCTCGTCCGCCTGCTCGCGCCGGTTTGACACAACCAGCTCCTGCAGCTGCGTGATCAGGCTGTCCTGCTCCTCCATGTGGTGCTGCAGCTCGTCCACGATCGCCACCTGCTGCTCCAGCAGGTCGATCTTGGCCAGTGCGTCAGCAAGTGCGCGCGCGGCATCGGCAGGGTCCTGTGGGGCGCAGGGTTGACAGAGCAGGCAGGGTTGCAGCGGTGCTGCTGTGCGCGTCCATGGCATGCCCATGCTGGCAGCACTGCATCTGCCAGGTTTGAGATTGGTGGAGCGTGCGCAAACTGTGCATGCTGACATTGTATGTGCAGCAGCATGCACACATGCTCCCACGCACAGAGGGGATTGCTGGGGCCTGGGCAGACGGCACATCAGCCTCCGCGGACGCTCCATTGGCCCCATTGGATGAGGCGTCTACCCGCGCTACTCGGCATAGCACATCGTTCTGCATGTGCAAAGGGTAACAGGGCACAAAGTGCCAACTCAGCTGCTCGAACTCCAGAGCAAGTCGCCTGCTTGCAGCGCAGTCAGCGTACACAACATGCACAATAATGAACGCCAGTAGCAGAGTGGGCGGGCACCTGAGTTCGCGGGTGGCCACCACTAAACCCAGGGCTGGTCCAGATTCCTGCATCATCGTTGCAGGCATAATACGCGTGAGTTTGCACGCAATGGTTGGGTCTTGCTGGGCGCGTAAGGGCTTCCTGCTCACCAACAGGATGAGGACGCTTCAGGCCCACACGTTTACAGCCCCTAAGCTGAGATCGTTGTTTCTGCATCGCTGTGGCTCCTGAGAGCCGAGCCCTGCTTAAAATACCCATGGTTAAGATCAAGGAGTGGACCCCAGCTCCTAAGGCGCAAACATGGGTTCCCAAGTCGCAGAGTTCACATCAAACGTGCAGAAAAAGAGCACAGCCCGTCCACATGGTCATCCAGCGTCACACGTTGAACGGGGAAAGTTGACCCAAAAGCAAAGCGGTGCTGTGATGATGTGTTGTGATGAGTAGCATGTGAAAGAGAATGCCGTCAACAGGACCTCCCGTGCTGTCAGCTGGCACGTCAGGCGCCCCAGGCAAAGCTGAGCTGCTGGCATGGGTGAACAGGCTGCTTTACCTGCAGCTGAATCGCTTGGAGCAGGTTTGTAGTAACTGCTCAAGATTGCAAGCGCAGCAACAGATGCGCGTGGTGAAGCTTGCACACATGCCCCAACGATGGCACGGCATTTGGGAAGACGAGAAATAATGGAGCTGCGCATTTCATTGCTCCTGTCTGCAGCTGGGCTCGGGCGCGGTGCTGTGCCAGGTCATGGATGCCTACTTCGTGCACACCGTGCAAATGCACAAGGTGACAGCCTCGGCGCTTGCATCCGGAGTGTGCCTTATGAATGCGCAGCAAGCAATGCATGTAACACGGGCATGCAAACGCACAGCATGCACGAGCACCTTCGCCGTGTTGCCATGCTGATACGCACGGCTGCTACTTGATAATAAGAATAACATAGCAGGCTTGTGACTGCTGCCATGCTGTGCCAGGTCAACTTTTGGGCCACGACTGACGGCGAGATTTTGGGCAATTGGAAGGTGCTGCAGGCCGCATTCAACAAGGCTGAGATCACGCGGGTGGGTGTGCGCGCCCCGCGCGGCCACATAGCTCACACAATAATGCCTAGCGAATGCTGCAGAGTTCGGGATTGGCATGCGCCTCAGCAGCACACGCACTCATGCTCGGCTGTGACTCGCAGGATGTGGACGTCCCGCGGCTCAGCAGTGGCACACCAGCTGCAGTGCTGGAGCTGCTGCAGTGGCTGCACAAGTTCCTCGCGCGTGAGTGTGCACGGGTACTGATCGCGCGCAGAATGTGCATGTCTGTGGGGCTGGCTGCTGCGCACGCAGATGCCACCGTGCACAGCTGCACACCCTGACACATGTGGCATGCACGCACCCTGCAGGCCGCATGATGGTGGGTGGCTATAACCCCGAGGCACGGCGTGCACTGTCAGTGCGTGGCGGCACGGCTGACATCCCTGTCCCAGCGGCCTGCGAGGCAGCCGTGTTTGACTCATACGGCAGGTGCGCACGCACGAGAAAAGGAAGGAGGGGTGTTCGGGGATTTTTGGGGGCAGGGCCTGTAAGAATACCTGCTGCAGCACCTTCCACAGCTGCTGCATGCATCAACGCACAGCTGGCCCAAGGAGGATGGTGGCCCCCACTGCACGTGCCCCTGTGCAGGCCCATGGCGTCACCGCGGTCAAACTCGGCGCGCTCCAAGTCGACATATGTGCCCAGCGGGGGCCGCATCGACGTGTCCCACGTCACGTCAAAGTGGCGTGACGGGCTGGCACCTCCCGTGAGCACCACACCGGGCAGCCGGCGGCGCTTTGCGGCCGTGCCCACCGCTTCGGGCTCCAGCACAGCCACCACGCCCGGTGCAGCCGAGCCGGCGGTGCACCAGCGTAGCGCGCACAGCTCAAGCACGCAAACAGACTCCGACAGCTCCCACCTCGACTCCACTGCCGACTCGCGGCCGCAGCCTGCAGGCCGCAGCACCACTGCAGCCACCCGTGTGCCACCGGGCGCCAGCAGCACGCCGCAGTCCAAGCCGCCCAGCACGCTGCGCACGGCCGCCACATCCACCGGCGGCCTGCGCCACGATGGCGGTGAGCAGACAGACAGCATGGCCGCACCCAGCAGCAGGCGCCCTGCCATGCATGATTCAGCCACACAGGATGAGGAGGATGGTGTATGGGGTGGTGGAGCTGCAGCGCCTGGGCTCAGCGATGCGCGCTACTCAGGCTCAGGCCGTGGCAGTGCGTTGGGAGCACCACGCGGGCGCAGCGGCAGTGCGCACAGCGGCCGCACGCCTGACAAGATGCGCAGTGGAGGCAGCGCCAATGGCGACAGCGGTGACGAGCTGCCCGAGCTGCCTGACCCAGAACGTGTGGCCATGGCGCGGCGCAGCAGCGGCTCAGTGGGGAGCAGTGGGTCTGCGAACCAAGGCTGGCCCATCGGCTCCACGCGCGTGAGCGCAGCCGGCAGTGCCAGCAGGGCGGCCTTGAGCGCGGCGCTGCTGGCCGAGGAGATGGGCGAGGAGGGTGAGGCGATTGGTGGCGAGTATGTGTCTGGCGCCACGCACGGGTATGGTGGGGCAAGCCACACTGGCCAGTATGCCACAGAGCAGGGGGTGCAGGAGTATGGTGCAGAGGACGAGCAGGTGCAGGAAGTGGTGGAGGAGGAGCAGCAGGAAGGTGAGGAGGACGGCTATGATTGGGATGAGCAGGAGCTGGAGCAGGAGCAGGAGCAGGCCCGTACTTCAGGCGGCCGGGCTGTTGCTGTGCAGGAGCTGCCAGGCCAGACAAAGGCAGGCGGAGCGCGCGGCATGGGCAGTCCAGAGCCGGCCGGCTCACGTGCCACATCGCGCACCGTGAGCAGCCTGAGCAGCGCTGGTGACAGCCCAGCAAACACGGTGGGCCAGGCGGTAACCTGCACCCCAGCCGTGTCAGGTCTGCAGCCAACCAGCAGGACGGCCAGCGCATCACCAGACGCAGTGGCCAACATCACGCCATCCGCCAACACGAGCCCGGCTACCTCGCAGCTGAGTGCTCGCAACCAGCTGGCTGGTGCAGCTGCTGTTGACGGCAAAGGCAGCTTGCCTGCTAAGAGCGCATTGGCTGCGGTTCAGGAATCAGGCACCATGGTCAGCCCCACAGCTGCAGCTGTGGCTGGGGGCGCAGCGGCTGGCGCGGCAGTGACGGGGGCAGCAGTGCTGTTGCGTGTGGGCGGCAGTGTATCAACAAAAGACGGTGCGCGGGGCGCCGCACATAGCCCGGCAAACGCGTCACCGTGCAAGCAGGTGGACAGCCTGGGTGCCACTGGACCGGCCTCTGCGGCTGCGTCCGCGGCGTCCGCGCTGCTGTCCGCACAGCTGCCGCCCGACGCGGCCGCGCTGCTGGCGTCTGCGCTGGGCTACGGCGCGTGGCTGCTGCCCGCGACCAACCTGGAGGCCATGGCGGGTGGGCTGGACACGGCGGCGCACTCGCTGGCGGTGGTGGGGCGCAGCATGGAGCAGCTGGGCGCGCTGCTGGGCGCCACGGCCGCCGACCCCACTGCCGCCCCACTCAGCCGCGGCAAGCTGCGCAGCATGCAGGACGCGGTGCAGACGCTGCTGCGCCACACATCGCTGCTGCTGGCGGATGTGTCCATGCAGTGCGCGCAACGCCCGGGAGACGCGCAAAGCGGCGGCGGCGCGCAGACAGGAGCTGATGGCGCCCGCATCAAGGTGTGGGCATAGGGTTCCGGACCAGGCTGTCGCGATTGGGTAGTTGGGTGGGGCTGCAGAGCAAGCACGTGGTGCACCTGCCGCTGGCTGTGCTCCCACGCAGCGCATTGCCTCTTCACCCAGGCTGCTTGCCCCGTGCCGCTTGCTGCTGCTGCTGCACAGGAGCTGACGCAGCGCACGGCGGCGCTGAAGCAGGAGCTGGCTGGCCATGAGGCGACGTTTGCCGCGCTGGGGCCGCGCATCGCTGCAGCCTCAGAGCAGCACCAGCAGCAGCGCAGCGCGTCCAGCCCGACCAGGCCGCTTGGGGCATCGGATGGCGACGCGTACGGCTGCACCCCCACTGGGCCTGCTGAGCAGTCGGGCGCACCCGCTCTGCACACAGGGGCACTGGACGCGGCACTCAAGGCGGTGGGGCTAGCGCAGTTTGCGCTGGTGCAGGGCATCCACCGTGAGATCAGCCGCCTGACCACGCTGTTTCTGGCAGGCAAGGCCGAGCCGCCGGCAGCGGCCGCTGCTGTGCCCACACCAGCAGTGGCTGGCACAGGGTCCGTGACACCCCGCAACAGCAGTTCCGAGCCAGCCATCACTGCCGTGCAGGTCGGGGCACAGGCTGTGCCTGGAACTGCTGGCGCCGCCGAGGCCAAGCCGGGTGACAAGGCGGTGGCAGGCGGTAGCAAGGGCTCCTTGCGCGCGTTTAAGCTGGGCGAGTACCAGCTGAAGCAGCTGCGCAATGGCGACGTGTACAAGGTGTGTGGCTGCCGCCTGCGCTGGCGCAGGGGCTCAGAGGGCGTTCGCACTGCAGCCCGCAGCACCGGGTGCACGGGCCTTGCCTGGCTGTTCTGCATCACATCATCACATGATACACCTGCCCAATCTCTTGCCCCAAGGGCGTCAGTCTGCCCCGTCCACGCACACATGCCGCCCACCCCACCCTCGCCCCCCACCCCCCGCAGGGCCGCTACGTGGGCAGCCGCAAGGAGGGCGACGGCGCGTACCACTTTGCCAACGGGGACGTGTACGAGGGCGAGTTCCGCGACGACCGCATGGACGGCGTGGGCGTGTACACGTTCAGCCACGAGGGGCGGTACGAGGGCGGCTGGCGCGCCGCGGTGTACGCGGGCGCGGGCACTGAGACGTTTGCCAAGGGCTCCACGTACCACGGCACGTATGCGGGCGGGCTGCGCAACGGGTGGGGCGTGTGCCGCTTCTACCAGGGCGACTACTACGAGGGCCAGTGGGTGCGGGGCCTGCGCGACGGGCGCGGCATGCAGCAATGCACCGACGAGTCCAACTACGTGGGCGACTACGGCCGCGGGAAGCGCCACGGCTGGGGCGTGTATGTGTTCCCCAACGGCGACAAGTACGCGGGGCAGTACGCGGACGACCTGCCGCATGGCCACGGCGTGTACGCGTTTGCGGGCGGGCAGCGGTACGAGGGCGAGTGGCGCGCAGGCCGCAAGCACGGCTGGTCGGTGTACACGGTGGAGTCGGGCAGCCGGTGGGTGGCGCAGTGGGTGGACGGCAAGCCGCAGAGCGTGCAGCCGCTGGAGGGCGGGGGCAGCGAGGGTGGCGCGGACGCGGCGGGGCTGATGGTCGAGGGCGGCGGCAGCGGTGGGGACAGCAACACTGCTGAGCAGCTGGATGCGGCGCTGGCGGCGAGTGCAGAGGCACGCAAGGTGGGCGGGTCCTTGGGGCGCTGCCCGCTGTGTGCTGGGGCCAGGCACAGGCCATGGACCTGGACTGCAGGTGCACCTCATTCATGCCCGTGCCGGCATGCTGAATAAAGGCCTAGGCGAGACGCCCCCGATCACATGTACTGTGCCACGCCACCACCAGCACTACCACCTCAACCCTAAGCTCACCCCCATCCACCCAACTGTCACCATGCAGGCCGCTGGCATTGCCGCACAGCGTGTGGCCGAGCACTGGGCACCTGACGGCCCGGTGCAGCCCGCGTTGCGTGCGGCGGTGGCTGCGGCGGAGCGCGCTGCGGCGCAGGCGCAGGCCGCCCGCAGCCGTGCGCTGGAGCTGGGCATGCGGCTGGACCTGGCTGTCGCACTGGTGCGCGAGGGCCGGCCGCTGGAGCAGGCGGCGGCGGTGGCGGGCGTGGCGGGGCACGTGGGCCTGGGCCTGCGCGGCGCGGCACCTGCGCTGGCGGCCGTGTGAGTGCAACCCGCTTGGTGCATTTGTTGATGTGGTGTGCGTGGGCGGGGCATTGTGAGCGCGTGATCACGTGGGTTGCACCTGTTGCCTTGGGGGTGAGCGCGTACAGCACTTTGCACTAGTTGCTGGGTGTGGCTATTTGTACAAGAACTGGGCAGTTGCTGGATTTGAAAAGGCAGCATTGTGCAATTGAGTCTTCAGCGTCAAGGAAGTCAACCCACGCTACTTCTACCCTTTTCACGGTTGTAAGCTCGTCTGGTGATCGGGTGCGTGTCAAGACACAGTTGATGGCGCGTGCTCTGCCTCACGTGCCTGCACGCTTCACACAGCGCTGTAGACAGCACAGGCCAGATGTGTAGCCTCCATACTCCTGCTCAAGGGCTGCCCTGTCCAGCACGCACCCTTAGGTTCCATACAGAAGCCGGGCCTGGAGCAACAACAAGCGCTGCTCGCGCTGTTCATGCGCAGCTCCTGCTGGTACTTGCCGCTGCTGTGTGGATGGCTGCTGCGAAGCACCGTCCGTTCGCATTACAGGCGCAACACATACGGTCACGTACTTGGCGGCACATTCACCTTTATTGCTGCTGGCACGTCCATTCAGGTGGCAAAAGACTATGTGTGCAGTCCCCTGACCTCTCAAGTGTGTGTACTTTATCATGTGGTGGGCACACTCCTGCCACCGCCCAATTGCATGGCGTGTGTATAATGTGTGATGCCCCACCCAGCTACCCTCAAACCAATGAGCATATGTTCCCAGATTTGTTCCTAGCGAAAAAAATGAGCATCCGTTTTTTCAAGACATTCAAAGGGCATGAACCCAATAAGCATACATTCATTCCTGCAGTCCAGCACGGCGCCACGCGCGCGCATGCAAGGCACAGCCACACGCTGGGCACACGGGCCGCAGCCACCCCACGTCCCAGCAACATGAAGCAACCAGCTCATAGCAGCGCCACAGCGCAAGCAGCGGCAGGGCACAACGTGCACACACCGCCATCACTGCGCGCACGTGTGCACTGCACCCATAAAAGCACAGTATCCAAACTGCCCCTGCCGCCGGTGCAGCCACGCTGCAACCACCACGCATCACACAGAGGCCCGAGTCTACAGCAGCAGCAGGTTGCGCCACGCAGCCCAGTACAGTGCCCGCAGCGCTGCACTGCAGGCCGATGGCAGCAGAGCACGACTGAACGACACCATCTCTCACCAGCACTTGGACACCAACCCAGGTTCCACACACCAGCAATCTCACAGCGACCCATCAAACCATGAAACAAGCGCACGAGCACAGCCAAGCACGTGGCACCCGCATTACTGGTACCACCCAGCTCTGCACCACCCAGCTCTGCACACCACCCGCTCTTGAACTCTGCCACCACCAAGCCGCCCCCACCCACCCCAAATGCACAGCGCCCACCACCACAACATCTGCAGGCAGCAGCAGCACCACCACCACCACCAAGCCAAACCGCTCCGTAGCTGCTGCGCCACAACAGCTGCACGCGCCCACCGCTAAGCCCTCAGCCGTCCGACATGGCCGCGCTGCCACCGCCGCCACCCCGCGCGGCACTGCTCATTGCACCGCCACCCGCTGCAGCAGCTGCCGCCGCCGCGTGCTCACGGCGCACCGGGTCAAAGTACGGGTGTGCCATGGCTTCCGCGCTCGTCAGCCGCTCCATGTGGTCGTAGCTGCGGGTTGGAGGTGGGGGGAGGGGGAGAGAGCAGCAGGGGTGACGCACGCGTGTGAGTGAGGGCGATGCCGGCGTGTGGCGGTGACCGCGGCGCACCCAGCCCCACCAGCTGCTGCGTGTCAGTCGCCCGGCTCCCCAACCCCTGCAACCCTCCACAGCCTGCACCCCGGGCTGTGGCGTTCCACAGCCCGTCCCCTCGGCCCACCCCCTCCCTCCCTCCCCGCCTCACCCTACCCCACCCCCTCGCCCCACAGCAAAACATCTACGCGCACACGCACCGCAGCAGCTTGTCCAGGAAGTCCAGCGCCTCAGGGGACACCAGGTGCGCATTGTCTGGCGTCACAAACTTGGTCCACGGCTTGCGCGAGTGGCTGCCCACCAGCGCCTCCAGCTGCGGCTCTAGCTCAAGGTTGTACTTGGCCAGGTACGCCCACAGGCCTGTGGCACACGTGGAGAGGGGGGAGGGGAGACACAAGCCAGGGGGCATGGGCATGAGTGGGGTTGGGGTTGGGGTTGAGGTGACTGGGGACATGAGGAAAAGGGCATGCAGTGGCAGTGCACTTGTAGGCCGCTCGCCTCACCCAGGCCCTGAGTACGCTACATTGCTGCACATGCCGCACGGCATCACCTCCATCACCCTACCAACCCCTGACCCACCAAACTCCACTTGCTGACCCTCGGGACCACCAGCCCCACCCCCACCACCACCAGGCCCCTCCTCCCAACCACACAAGCGCCGGCGCGCACCGTCGGTGCCCAGCACGCGCGCAATCTTGGCCAGCTGGTCGTAGTTGTCAGCGCCGTAGAAGAAGGGCTCCTTGCGGAACAGGATGGCGGCCAGCATGGCCCCCAGGCTCCACATGTCCAGCGAGTAGTCGTACGCGGTGAGGTCCACCAGCAGCTCGGGGCCCTTGAAGTAGCGGCTCGCCACGCGCACGTTGTACTCGCGGCCGGGGAAGTAGAACTCGGCCAGGCCCCAGTCGATGAGGCGCAGCTGGCGCTTGGCATGGTCGATCATGACCTGTGTATGCGTTTTTGAGGAGAGGGGTTCCACAGGAGCACAGGAGCAGGGTGGGCACTGGGTAGGTTGCGTGAGGACGGCTGCGCAGGGACTTGTGCCGGCCGCAGCACTGCGCCACTGCGTACACCCACAGCACATGCCGCCTGCCGCCCAAGTGCGGCATCAGAGCACGCTGCCCACCCACATCCCCACCCCCGACCCCACCCCCAACCCCACCCCCGTCTAGTGCCAGCAGCCCGCTCCCGTGGCTCACGTTGTGCGGCTTGACGTCGCGGTGCATGATGCCGCGCGAGTGGCAAAAGTCAAGCGCCTTGAGCAGCTCGTAGATGTAGTAGCGGATGTCGTGGTCGGTAAGCGTGGGATACAGCACCTGGTGCACGGGGCGGGGGTGGGTTGCGGGGTGGGCCACAGTTCACACAGCGAATCCTGGGATTGGGAGGTCGTGTCCTAGCGCTGCAGCTTGAGCATGTTGCCTGGGGCGGTGGGGTCAAACCCAACTACCAGCCATTCCTCGTATCATCCAGTCCGGCTGGGTGCCAGCGAGCTCAGTCAAGACCCTGTCACCGCTGCAAAGCTCCCCGCGCCGAAAAGCCCCTGTTCCTGCATGCTCCTAACACCACCGCCGCTGCTGCTGCTGCTGCTGCTGCTGCTGGCTACTAGCGCTGCTGCTTGCGTGCTCCATGGCTGTCGCACTTGACCCTGCTTGCACAGGTGGTGCCATGGCAACTGCACGGCCCATGCGCGCACCTTGAAGTCCGTGTTGTTCACATACTCAAAGATGAGCGAGGGCGTCTTGCTATGCGGGCAGCGCACCACATCCAGCAGCCTGCAGCACGCAAGTGCGCATGGACGCATGCATTCAGCGTGCGCGCAAGGGGCTGCGTTGCTGGTGTGATGCGCAAGTTGGCGGCTGCCCAAGGCCAAAGGTCAGCGCACTCGATGATGTTGGGCCCGCCCTTGAGGTTCTGCAGGATCTTGATCTCTCGCTTGATTTTTTTCTTCTTCACCTGTTCCAGCACATGGAAGCATGCAAGGCAGCAGTGTGGTCATGTACTGCATGGATGCCGACTATGTGCGCATGGCAACGTCAGGCGAGTGCATGGTGGTGCAAGCCCATGCCTGCGAGCTCTCTGAAGACTCGTTTGAAAGATTACCGCTCTCTCCTTTGTGCCGCCTTCTATTGGAAGCATGGCGTCACGAGGTAGCCTGCTGCCTACGCAGATCGCACTGAACTGAGCAATCTGGCGTAACAAGCCTCACCGGCTTAAGGATCTTGATGATGCATTTCTCCTCATTTTCGGTCTCGACTTGCACGCCCTCGAACACTGCATGTCAAAGGTTCATGGGCGAAAACCCTTGTGGCTACCCGTCCGCAGCGCAGCCCCCAGCATCATGCCTACTCTCACCTTCAGAGTACTTCCCGCGCCCAACCTTTCGACATATTGCGTACTTGTCAGGCTCCGCCCATGATAGGGTCAGGTTTTCGTAGTCTGAGTATTCTGGCGGGAGGTTCACACATGCGTCGGCGTGCGCGCGGGCCCTCTGCATGGTGCCCCTCAAGGCACAGACCCCGGCTATGTGGTGGACGCGCGTGTCATCCTACGAGTACATACAGCCCGCGGCCTTGGTGCCTCTCAGCTGCAGCCGTGCCAACCTTTGATGCAGCAATATGGACTGTACAATGACGATTGCCACACTATGCTGTACGCTACCGCCAGTCTGCTGATCACTGCGCCGGCACAACCAAGCAGCTGGGATCGCCAAGCACACTTGACAAACTCATACTATGGCACTGTGACCATGCAAGTCACAGTGCATGCCCCGCATGTGGCAGATGAGAGCCAGGTGGCAATGTCACTCCACTGCAGCCCCAGACATACATGCAGCTAGCTGTGCGCGTGACAGAGGGCGGGCCCTCATGAGGCAGTCTGCAACTGTACGCGCTGTACACAGGGAGAGCTGTACCACCTCTGAACTGCCGTAATGCGAGAAGCATTATGGTTTGCAGCAAGCCCTTGACGCTGACTTACAAAAACCTGCTGCGGCTGCTCCTGAGCTGGCCATCACGTACGTGTGGGCATTCTGCCTGCCGCTGCTCTAGCGCTGCAGCAATTACCGCCCCCCGGCCGCATCACAGCATCGTGAACTGCGCCTTGAGCTGCTTCATGAGCTCCAGGCTCTCGGTGTGGCCCGGGTACGCGTCCAACGCCTTGGATGCCTGCGGCAGCACGCGCGGGGTGGGGCGCGGTTTTGGGGGCGCCAGAGAGAGACGACGGACGGTATGTGTGTGTCCGGGGTGGGTGGGTGGGGGGGCCGCATGCCTGGCTGTGCGGCACACGATTACAGCCCAAGCTACCCAAGCTAGGCAAAAGCACCACAGGCCGCACACAGCCATGTAGACCCGCAGCCAAGCACATCAGGTGCTGCAGAGCAGGTGCACAGGCATGTGGGCGGAAATCTGCACTGGCCCAGCACCGCACCGCAATCTCCAGAACCCATCCACCAGCCTCTGCACGCCGCGACACACACAAGCCCTACGCGCCACCCACCAGCTCGAACGACTCCTGGAAGTCGCCTGCCTTGAACGCGAGCAGCGCGCCGTTGAAGAACGGCTCAAACGCATGGCCACCCGCACGCTGTGCGCCGCGGAAGTACGCGCGCGCCTGCTCGTCCCCGCCCTTGCGCATCTCCAGCACACCCAGGTTGGTCGCGGCCTCCGCATGGCCCGGGTCCAGCGTGACCGCGATGCGCAGGCACTGCCACGCGAGCGACAGGTCACCGATGCCGATGCCCACCTGCGGGGGGTGCGGGTGTGTGCGCAACACATACGTGAGTGTTTGTGTGTGTATGTGTTTGCAGCTGTGCGGTGTGCCCAACTAGGGCCTGGGGCGTGTGGAGGTGGGACATCATTTGCCACACTGCATGCCTGACCCTCCCACCAATCCACTCCTCTCCCACTCTCTCCCCCTCCCCCTCTCTCTCTCTCCCCCTCTCTCTCTCTCTCTCTCTCTCTCACACACACCCTCTTCTCTCTGGTGTGCAAGCCGTATGCAAGGCGGGCACACACACCACACCATGCAAGCTCCTATGCGCTGTGCATCATCCCCCGCCCCCACCCCGCAAGCAGCGCGCTGCATGTGGGTGCTCAGGCGGCTCACATGTGACAGGTTGTACCACACATCCGCTGCGTTGCCGTCGTCCGCGAGCTGCAGCGCGCGCTCGAAGCAACCCAGGCACATGTCGTACTGGGACGCGTAGAAGCAGCACAGCCCCATGTTAGCCCACAGCTCCGTGTTGGTCACGCCCATCTGCAGCAACCGCCGGAAATACCTGCGCCGGGTGCCGCCACGCATAATTATGAGGAGGAGCGCGGGTCAGCTGGGTGCCGAGAGCTCCGGCGCCCGAGCATCTCCAGGAATGGACGGGGTTCGCGCATGCCGTGGCCTGCTGTCGGCATGGCATGCCGATGAGCGCCCGCATGCTCCAACCCTCGCGGCATCAGCCACGCACCTCCACCTCTTCCACGTTCCACGCCTCAATGCCCCAGTAACGCCACAACAGTCATCACAAGGCTGCATGCTGCCCCCAACACGCACGCATAGCCTGAGGTAAGAACCTCCACCTCAAACATACTCACCCCCCCAACCCACATGCACACCCGCCCACTACCCACACATTCACAGTACTTCCACCCCCACACCCACACATGCGCACCGCAGCGCAATCTCAGGCTGGTCGGTGTAAAAGTGGGACGCAGCCAGGCACGCGATCGCCTCCACGTTGGATGCGTCGTAGTACAGCACATTCTTGTAGAACTGCGCAGGTGGTCGTCACATGTGGGGAGGGGCTGGGAGGGGGGAGAGCCAATACACATTGAGCCTGTCTGGCATTGCCAACCCTTCACAGGCAATGCACCCCTGCACATGGACCCCCCGCTTCCTTTACCTCAAATACATCGCCACACGCCTGCACTCACGTACCTGCTCTTTCCGCCCCCCTCCCCCCCTCCCTTTGCTGCCCCCCACCCCTTGCAGCCACGCCCACCCACCGTGAGCGCCTTGTCGGCGTCCCCCAGCGCGTCGTACACGCGCGCGATGCCCAGCAGCAGGCTGGCGTCCCCTGGGTGCGCCTGCAGCGCGGCCGTGTAGTGCTCCAGTGCCGTGTTGGGCTGGTCCAGCCGCAGGTAGATCTTGCACACCTCCAGCACTGTAGAGATCATCTCCTGCGCACAGGGGAACCCACGAGCCATGCAACATGCACGATCAGCACACAGCTCTACAAACTCTCACGGTGCTGGGAGCCAGCACAGGCGCGCACAGGTATGGACACATAATACCACCGTCCCACCCCACCCCGCCCCACCCCACCCCCTGCACCTGCTGCTTCAGCGAGCTCTTGAGCTGCTTCTCCGCGTCGCGCAGCAGCCCCAGCTGGTAGTACGCCTTGCCCAGCCGCGCCTTCCACCACCAGTCGCTGAACTCAGCCGCCTGCGTGGCCAGCGCCGCCAGGTCCAGCGCGCGCTTCATGTTGTGCTCCACGTACACGATGTAGTCCAGCAGCGCGCGCGACAGGGCAGGGCGCCCCGCGTACTTGCGCAGGTCTAGCCGCTCCACCGCGATGAACGGGCCGCCCGGCTCAGACAGCATGCTCGCGGTGCCCAACCGCACGAACCGCCCCGACGACGTCACAGGCCGCGCCAGCGACGTGCCTGGCCGCCCTGCACCGCCCGCGCGCAGGCTGGCCTCCAAGTTGGCGGTGCCCTGCCGCCCGCTGCCACCCGCGGTGCCGCCACGACTTGAGGTGCCTGCGGCGGGGGGGGGCCAGGAGGGTTTTTGGGGGTGCACAGCATACATGCCGAGTACAGGCTCAGCATGTGGCCTGCGACTACATGCCACACTCCCTAATGCACCATGCCCCCACGTATGAAAAACACGCGCATGGCCGCAGCCTACGAGTCATGACACTGGTAGTGCGCCCCATGCCGCCCCTGCCTCCACGCCACCCACCCCCCTGCCGCACCTGGCCGTGCAAAGCCGGTGAGCGGGCGGCCTGAGCCGGTCATGGGCCGCACAGCCTGCGAGGGCCCACCGGCGCCTGCCGCGCCCGTCATGGGCCGGTTGAGGGATGTGCCGGGCCGTGCCACCTGTGCGGTCTGATGCTCGTCCAGCAGCTGGTCCGCAATGCCCTGCAGTAGCAGGTGCATAGCTGCATACATGTGCGTACGGCATGAAGGCCGCTGGCACATTGCGGTGCTGGCATGAGCCCTGCCGCTTGGCTCGCGTCCCAGCACTGTTGAACACACACACATGCTGCGCCCCACCCACCTCCTCCTCGATCTCCGTGTCATCAATCCAGTTCTTCAACGTCAGTGCCCGGCACTTCATGTACCACACCGCCTGCGCGCGCACCCCATGCAGCTTGCTGAGGCAGTGCACTACATGCTGCTTGTAAAGCGCACACATGCAAGTCTGTGCAGGGTGCATGCTAAACCCTTGCGTTGACCCCACCTGGTCGTATGGATTCCGCTCCAGAATGCCTGTACATATCTCAATGCACTCGTCAAATTTTCTCCGTCTGAACCTGGACTGGGCGAGCCACACCTGTTCACCATGCGAAGAAACAAAACTAGCACAATCAGTCCAGCGTAATGCAGGTATTGCAAGCAGCAACAGTCACTTGCCGGGTTGAGGTCCTTGGCCAGGCCCATATTTCCACCTCCACTTGTTGCCGCCATTGTTATGATACTGTTGGGGCTCTTTCAGAATGTTTTCAATGATGCGGATCGTTTCACATCTGTCATGAGTTGACTAGCAGATCACTTCGAAGCTGAAGCGCACAATTGATGAAGGCTGGCAGGTCATACACAGTGAGCCAGGCACGGAGACAGAGACGATTGCTGAAACTGTAAAAAGGGTGAGCAGCACACGTTTCGCGTCTGAGAAGGACCCCGGTGAATACAGTGAGAACCCCCACGGTCCCCGGTTCTTGACCGATCGGGCAATCTGAAGATGCAGAAGTGTTTTTACTTTGTGTTAAATCAGCCTGCAGCGCTCAGTCAACGGGCGTCGAGCTCAGGGGCCAACCACCCCCAAGCGCATGCACAGCGCTGCCAGGCATGTACTGCATCTGCAAGCCCAGACGCGCCAGCGGCGCAGCCACCACACTGCGCTCCGCGAGGAGCTGCAACCTCTGCTCAGTGGTGAGCATGATAGCCTCCAGCTTCTCTCCATAATCAGTCAGCCACTTGCGCACGGCCACTGCATGCCCAGCATGGGCAGCATGCAAGCCGACAGACAGTGACAGGTGACCAGCACT
>BDCZ01000411.1:13205-49121 GCA_001662365.1 Chlamydomonas applanata | reverse complement strand
ACCCCACCCCCAACCCACCCCATCCAGCCCGACCCCATCCTCGCCCCCGCATTCCCGCCACCCCAGGCCACCCCAGCACACCTGGCGCCCGCAGCAAAGCGGCCCTCCGGCAGCCACCTGCCCGCGGCCACTGACTCGGTGACCCACGCGGGGGTGACTAGGTGCGCGCCGCTCGCGACCGCCAGCAGCACCTGCACGCACCGCAGCACACGTGGTCCAGGCATGCAAACAGGTCGTTTGAAGAGGTAGACCATGCCGACGCATCCCTGAAAGCCAACAGCGCCCACTCTGCTGCTTCCACCCATGCCTGTGTGCCATCTGACTTTGGATACACGACCTGCCACCAAACCAGTAGACACCTGGCCTCGGGGTGCTACCTGACATAGACACCTCACACAACGCAAGGACCAGAGCGTGCACACACTTGCTGGCATGCAGACCATACAAACAGTCAGGGCATGTAAGCCATGTATGTGCACTACTGTGTACTCATACTCGGTATTCATAGCAATCATCCACCCTGTCAGGCTCCAGCATGCAGACACATCTGTGACACGCCGTGTTATCATCATCATCATCATCATCATCATCATCATCATCATCATCATCATCATCATCATCATCATCATCATCATGCAGTATCATCATCATCATGCAGTATCATCATCATCATCATCATCATTATTATTATTACTACTACTACTATTATTACTGCCATTATTATTATCATCCACCCTGCCATTATTATTATTATTATTATTATTACTATTATTACTGCCATTACTATTATTATCCACCCTGCACACCTTGAGCGTGCGCCGCTCTGCGCCCATGACCAGGTGAGTGACGCGCCCCTCCTCATACCCCTCCACACACATGCGCGCGCCGCCCAGCTGCTTCACGGCGGCCTGCAGCAGTGATGGCAGCACAGCACAGCACGCGCATAGCATATGCTAAATGAACACGATTTGCGCCAAATGGTGATGCATACTTGCCAATGTGTGTGGCGCGTGGCGTGTGCACAGCACACGCGTGGCATCATGGGCGCCTGCTACCAGGCATGCATGGTGCCATCACACACGGTGCTGGATGCATTACATCCGCATTGAATGATAAGTGGTACCAGCTATACCTACATAGCGCACCTGCACAGCTGCCAGCACCGTGGTGTCAATCGAGGTGCAGGCCAGGCTGAACTTCTGGCTGCCCTGCAGCTGCACGCCGCCGCTGCTCTCAGTCTCTTGGCCCGCCTGCTGTGCAGACGACGCCACACCTGCTCTGGCAAGAAGTAGCCCTGGCTGCGCTGGGGCCAGGGAGGTGGTGGAGGCAGCTGGGTGCGATAAGAGTGAGTGTGCCGCGGCCTGCGGCTGCTGCACCCCGCTGGGCCGCACGCCGCTGGCACTATGATCTCGCCGCACACGTTTGGCAGCAGGCGCTGTTGTTCCCGCTGTTGTTCCCGCGCCCGCCTGTTCTCCGCTCGCCCTTGGCCCCACTCCTGCCCTGGCCCCCGCTGTAGCCTCAGCTACAGCCGCTGCAGCGCCGTCCTCAAGCTGCTGCTCAGCTGCCGCTGCGCGTTTGTGCTCCTTGCCAGCCGCCACCAGGTGCAGCAGGGACGTCTGCCTCCACTGCTTCTGGGCCCCTGCCCCCTGTGGCTGACCCTTACTACTGGTGGGCCCAGCAGCTGCGTGACGCGCAGCCCCCGCAGATACCATCGATGTCGCAGGTGCTGCCGGCCCTGCTGCCACAGCTGCTTGCGGCCCCGCTGCCACTGCAAGCACGTCCTGTGCATCAGCGTTTGGCCCAGCCGCTGACTGCGGCCCAACCGCTGCACCCACATCCTGGGGTGCCACAGCCGCAGCCTTGCGCGCTTTCGCGGTGCCCGCTTTGCTCCGACCCGCTGCACGTACAGGGCTGCTGGCTGCGGCCGGCGCTGGCCGCTTTACACCCGTGGCTCTCACAGGGCTCAACAGCCTGCTGGGGCTGACGGGCCTAGCCCTGCTCTCTGCTGCCCCCTGCTTGAGGCCCACTCCGACCCCTTGCTCGCCCACCTCCTCAATCACACACAGGCTGCCAGGGGCAACCGTGAGTGTGGTGTGCCCTGCAGCACCGTGCCCTGCTGCCGTGCTGCTGGCCGGCTTGGTGCGCAGGGGGGCCCTGCCACTGCCCGGCAGCTGGCTGGTGCGCAGCGCAGGCATGGACACGCCTCCGGGCTGGTGCTGGGAATGCGAGGGGGACTGCTGGGATGTGGTGGCCTGGGCGCGCTTGGAGGAGGATGGGGCATGTGCACTGTTGAGGTAACGGCTGGGTACTGCCCTGCCCTTCATGCGGGCACTGGCTGGTGTGGGCGCGACACTGCCGCCGCCCTGTTGCTGCTGCGGTAGCTGCGGCTGTTGTGGGTGCAGCTTGTTATCTTGTGTCGCCGCAGCTTGGGGCATGGCCTCGGTGGCAACGGGCACACATGCGTCGGCGGCATCATCAGCCTTTGCTTGGACTGTGGACTGCCCTTGTGGCAGGTGCAGCTCCTGCGGCCGGTCCTCTGCTGCTGCTGCAGCTGTGGGATCAACAAACAGAGAGGTGGAGCGCGCACGTGCACGCGAGGGTGTGAGCGCTGCGGATGGCACCGCAGACGGCGCTGCGGACGCTCCAGCAGACGCCCCGAACGACGTCTGCTGACCCGCCAGCGCCGGTGCTTGTGGCAAAGCCAGGGCAGCCACAGCTGCTGCACCAGTCCGCCGTCCTCGCCGCGTGGGCGTGGGTGCGGCAGAGGGCGCGGCTGACGGCGCCGCCGATGTAACCTCAGTTGCGTCTACCGCCTGTGGTACCACCACGCGCTGCTGCGCAGCTTGTCCCGCACCCAATGGCCCAGCACCCAGGGTCCCCTCAACCGCCTCCATCACCAAGCTGCCATCCTCTGCCACTGAGTAGCTGCAGCCTGGCTGAAGCTCCTGCAGCTCCACTCCCAAGCCCTGGAACTTACGGCACTGAAGCCGCGTGTAATAGCTGGGCGTTGTAAGTGGCGTACCGGCCGGCAGCTGAGATGTGCGGCCGCTCTGGGGTGTTGCTGCCGGGGCGGCGGCCGCACACGGGCAGCGAGGGGGCGAGCGGAAGGGGGAGCGAGGCTCCGGCGCTTCCTGTGGCACCTGCTCCTGCAGCCTGGGTGCTGCTGGGTCGGGCTGCTGCTGCTTGAAAGGGCTGGGACTGGGGCCTCGTGTGCTCCTGCGGAGCTGCAGCGGGCTAGGTTGCGCCTGGGCAGCCGCCGCAGCCCCTGGTTCCTCCACGTGCGCAGCTGGTGCCTCCCTGGCCGCTCGCTTGCGCGTTGAGCGGGGCGGCTGCGCAGCAGCCAGCCTCGTGCTGCCTGGCCCCGGCCCTGCAGCACCCTCTTCCTGAACACCTGCGTTACCCCCAGCCTCGAGCTGACCAGCAGCAGGGGACACATCAGCGGGGGCCTTGAGCGGTGTTGCCCTGCTGCGCGTTGCACGTGCCGGGGAGGGCTCTGGCACAGGCGCACCAGACTTTGCATCAGGCAGAGGGCTGCGGGTGGCGCAGCGGGCACGGCGGCGTCGCTGTTGCTCCACCACCTGACCATCAGTGTCAGCCGCTTGCTGTGCTGTATCTGGCACAGTCGGCTGCAGGCCCGCTTCCAGCAACACCTGTGCTGCCGCCCCTGCTGCCGCTGCAGCCACACCTGCCACTTCTGCTGCCGCTGCAGCCGCCTTGCGTGGCGTGGTGCCGCGGCGGGCAGGCGTCTTGGCCAGCATCTTGGGCGTGCTGCCCCCGCTGCGTGTGCTGCGCCTGCTTGAAGGCACAGTGGCCGCGGCCCCCATGAATGAAAACGCGCGACTGGGGCCAGCTGCCGCATCCATCATTGCCCCTGCCACTGCCCCAACATCCTCGGTGGGTGAGCTCAGGGTTAGGTCGATGACTGATGGAGTGTTGGCAAGGGACGGGTTCAGGGACGGGTTCAAGGATGGGTTCAGAGACGGCAGCTCCTCAGACCCAGCTGCCTTGAGCTTCGGTACCGCGAGCAGCGCTGCTGGCGTGAGCGCTGGCGTTTGGGCCACAAACGCTGCCTTGGCCTCGCCTGGCGTGTCAAGCGCCCGGGTGGACTGCCGGCGTGCAAGCAGCATGCGCGCAGCGTCGGTGGTGCTGGCCAGGGGCGGCTTGGCCGCAGAGGCTGGAGCAGAGCTGACCTGCCTGCCATCCACTGCCTTGAGCACACCACCTACCTTAGCAACTGTGCTGGGCGCGCTGCCTGCGCCACCTGCCTTCCCCACCTTTCCTGGCGGGCCCGAAGCTTCGGGCAGCAGGGCGCTGCTGGGCGCGCCACCCACAGGCCCCCCTAGCGTGCTGGCTGCTGCTTTCCTCGCAGCTGCCTTGGCAGCGGATGGGGTGACTGCTCCGATGAGACCGCTGTGTGCCTGCAGCACCAGGCTGGCGCCCTCAACACCCACTGTGCTGGGCCGTGCAGCTGCTGCCTGCTTGCCGGAATCGAGCAGCGTGGGCGACACGTTGGGTGTGAGGTTCTCCGCCCACGCAACGCTCTTCTTTGCACTTTTGCGCGGCCGCACCTCTGTGGCAGGCGCCTGCAGCACCTGCGTGGCGGCAGCTGCCGCCAGCAGCACGCCACCGCGCACGCGCAAGGGCCGTGGCTCCGTCGCAGCACCGCGGAAAGGCACCTCAGCATCTGCATCCGCGTCGCCCCTGGCAGCACTGGCTGGTGTGGCCAGCTCCATCCTCTTCACCTGAGGGCCAGGGGTCCTGGCTGCAGCTGGTGTGCGCGCAGCACGTGGGGACGGTGCTGCAGCAGCTGCTGCTGCAGGTTGGGCTGTGCTGGTTCCTGCAACCTCTGCTTTGACTGCCCCTTTGACTGCCCCTGCCCCAGCGGCTGGTAACCGTGGTGGTGGCATGCCTGGGTTGTGCACGCTGCTTGTCACAGTTGCTCTTGCCGCACCCTTTGGGGACGGCTTGGGGGTGCGCTGCCCCTTGGTGACGCTCACCACACGATCGTGTACCGGAGCGTTGGCGGCGGCGGCTGCGGTGCGTTTCTTACGAGGACCTGCAGAGGCTGAACGCGCGCGCTTGGCTTGCGCGACACCCGATGGGCCTGCTGCAGGGGCTGCTTCTGGCTCTTGTGCATGCGAGTCGTGCTCCCTGATCTGCTGGCTGCTGGAGAACATGAATGAGTCCACATTGAAGGAGAAGGCATCTGCTGGGAGAGGCACGGCGCTGGACTTCCGCCTGGAGGCTGGTGCGCGCCGGCTCCCAGCTGCGTGGGTGCAAGCCATGCAAAAGGTGCTTTGTGTTCACTCATGAGGCCCAGGCATGAATCACGCACAGCTGTAGGAGGTGCATGCGCTAGAGCATCCTCTAGAGCACTCTAGAGAATCCTCTTGGGTGACCCCTGGCTGGTATGACCGTCTGCCCCATTCCTCTCGCCTCGTTCGGCGCGCACCTTTGGCTTGTGGCGGGCTGACTGCGTAGTACGCAGCGCGCTCTGGGTCAGCTGGAGGGGGCACCTTAAACTCTTCTTCCTGAAGGGTGGCCAAGCATGCTCTTGTCAGCATGCGCTGCTGGTATGGCCCATAGCTGTTGGTGTCTGCGGCATGCGCACGGCACCACACTGTTCAGCTCAGCATGTCTACTCGCCTTTGCCGGGCAGCCTAGCTGTGCTGAAGCTTGCACCCATAGGTTTGACACGATGTGTTGAGAGTGGTCCGCCTGCATGGGTACGTGACGGGTCAGCATGTAGCATGCATCACCATGTTTGACTGGCAAAGCCATGCGCTCCACACAGCCTGCACCTTGCTGATCTTCTCGTAAAGATCGCGAAGCGTAGCTTCCTGCTGCGCCTGCTCATGCGGTGATGGTAGTAGCTTTTTCAAGTAGACGATGTGTGTCACGTCCTTGCCATATCGGGAGACCAGCCTAGCGCCAAGCGATGTGAGCTTGCTGGTCACGGCATTGTGCACGCTCACGTCCCCGTCAACCCGCTTTGGCACGAACACCACAGAATGGGCCAAAGCCACGTCTGAAGACATTGCGGCTACCCTGTGCTGCCCATCTATCTGCTGGTTCTTCCGATGTTCGACCCGTCCAAACTTTCGTGACAACCCTGGACTATGATAAAGGGACATCTGTGAGATGAGTTCTTGTTCTCAACGCACGCATACAGCATCCTTACACGTGTCAGCCTGGTTTATGCTAGCATAGCTCAAGCACTTGTAAAGCGCCTGTGCGCACGCAAGCACGAGCCATCCATCAGCCAAACTGATGCACCAGCCGTGTGTGCCTTAACACAGCTGTCATACTGCATAGGATGGCTGCAGGTCCGGATTAATCCTGCCAGCTGGCAAGGCGAAAGGTGTACCTGCTCACAGCGCCTTATGGCTGAACAGCTTGCGGGACGACTTGGAGGGGGCAGGCACATTGAAGCTATAGGCCTTCGTGGCAACCGCGTTAGATTGCCAGTTGGGCAGGGTGTAGTAATCCACGGTGATGCCCTTCTTGTCAAGAGTGACCATGTTGAAGCCCGTGTGTGCAGTGCCCACCTGCAGCGGTTGGCCAGGTAGAGTAAAGGGAGGTATGCCGGTTGAGACATGGGATACAAATGAGACCATGCACTTCCAACGTTCCTAGCCCCAGCCCAGCAGAACAGCTGCCCACTGTAGGTATTACGAGGGCAGTGACAACCCGTGCACGCACGGGTAGTGCAGGATGTATTGTATGGCCAGTTGTATGGCATTGAGTTTTCTTACTGGTTCAGCCTCACACATGCCAACCAACCAACACCGACACAGCCCGGAGGGGCCCCGTGTAACACACACACAGCACGCTTTGCGTGCACCGCCGGCGGCTGCCCTACACTACCCTCTAAAATGCTTGTGAGTACCGTGGTGGTGTATAGTCTACCCAAAAGAAGCGCGGCGCGCGCCTTAAACATCATTTGGGGCGCCGGCATCAGGGTGTGGGCGCCGGCGGTTGGTTTGTACGGTTGGTGTGCTGGCAATCTAAGACCCCCCTTTTAAGAACAGTAGAAGTGGCTGCATTTAAAGCTGGATGGGCAAATCCAAGCACTTCTTTGTGCGTATTTATATTGCGACCTAAGCCCTCCTGATGCACCTGGTCCCAGGGAGTATCTCGCACAAACAGAGCGGGAAAACCCCCAAAGCATGTACGCCCCCATGAATTTGAATACGGTAGTATAGATGCATGGTGGACAATGGCATGCAGTGGGTCGCGACCATGGGAAGACAGGCTGTCCAGCCCAGGGCTTTCTAACTGGGACCAGCCGACCAGGCAGGGACCAGGCGGCATGATCTCCATGCCCTCACCTGGTGGGTGACAAGGGTGCAGTTGTTCGCATTGGTGACATCTGTGCTGCTGAACTTCACGTATGGGCGCTGCGTGCCGCATGAGTCGGCGTCATCAGGGAAGGAACCTGCATGGGCAGCGGGCAAGCAATCAGGTGGGTGAGCCTAATCAGGCTGCTGGGATAATGGTGAGCCCTCCACGGCTCGCAGTTGGAAGCCATAACATGTGCAGTGGCATGCAAACGCTGGCCACAGCGGGTGCAGACAACGGCCCGGGCGGGAGGGGCTGGGAGTGGCAGGGCACAGAGGTGCAAGCACGAGTGGGTGTACAGGGACGTTCTGATCGGTTGCTGGAAGGTGCTCCAGAGTGCTGTGGGAGGATGTATGTGTGGGCAGATGCTGGCCGGGCTGTGGCCAAGCACCATCGGCATGCCGTGTGCTTGCCAATCTATTGTATGGCGTGATGTGGGCATGTATGGCCTGGGTGCCCTGTGGCATCAGCATATTGCTGTTGACCACGGGTGGTGTGTCGGCCAGCTGCTAACCTTTGCGGTGCTTGCTTCCAACAGGGTGCTAGGTGCTGTCGTGAGGCGGCTCCCGATATTTCAGGCTGGCTTGGTCCTCTAGTGATGGTGTTTAGATAACGACTGTCAGGCTCCGGCATGCAGACACATCTGTGACACGCCGTGTTATTGTTATTATTATGTGGGCATGTGACAAGTGGTCACGCACCAGCGCCAGAGGTCACGAAGTTGGTCACGCCCTCAGGATCCACCGCATGGGTCATCACGTGGTCATGGCCGTTCAGGTACAGGGGCACGTTGTACTTGCGCAGCATGGACAGCAGCTGCAGTACAGCAGTACACCAGTTGCAGCAGTACGGCAGCAGTCTGTACGCACGTCTGGCATGTATTCAGGACAGGGTGGTGTCATCTTCAGATTCGTAATCCTGCGGCTGGTTTTGGTCATGCGCTGTTGTGTGGCTTAGGTCTCAGGTGTCTGGGGTTTGATATTAATGCTGGTCGGCAACAGGGCGCACAGGGCGCTCAGGGCGCACAGGGCGCAGAAACGCCGTGTTCTTGATATTAACAGGGCGCACCCGCTGGAAGGATGCGTCGCCGTTGGCATCCTTCACACCCAGGTCAAAGGAGGCGCCCGCAGCTGTGCCAGTGTTGTTGTGGCCGTACACGGTCGCGGCGGAGTTGTACAGAGGATGGTGACCCACCTGTTGCCATGCACAGCACCACCGTCATTTGAGACGTGAGCATGTGACCAGATTCACCACAGACAGCGCTCACCAATGACCATGCGCGTGATTCATGGCCCATGCGTCGCCCAGCATCGCCTTGCATGCCCGCGTGCAGGCAGGGGCTTGCACCAGACCCTGCTCTTAACACCCTGGGTCCTAAGCTCCTGCAACCCTTGACCCTTCCCGAACCTCCAATCCCAGCTCCGCACCACAATGTTGTAGTCAGCGGTGGAAGAGGACAGCACAGAGTCGATCCAGTCCAGCTGCGCAGAGATAGCGGCGGCGGTACCCTGCACGTGTGCGTGCACGTGTGCATGTCATGAGTATAAGCAGGCAGATACTGTGCCTCTAGGAGCTGTGGCCTTGTTGGCTGTCAGCTGCCGCCAGCCTGAGGCCACCTGGTCAGGTTCACTGCCGCAGTGAAGAGCCTGTTCTAGCGCTCTTAAACCGTGTTGCCTGGTAGGGAGCGGCTGCTGCCTCACTGCCTGCCTGCCGCCTGCTGGGGGAACATGCCACCAATGCTGCTGCTGCGGTGCACAGGGCACAGGGCGCCCATGCCACACTGCCAGCTCGCACTGCGCTGTTTTCGTGACAGTGCGAGAGGGACTCACCGTGGCTTGGATCTCTGTCCCGTAGTACTTGTTGTTTGACTTAGCGTACTTGGACACAAAGGGGTTGGTGTTGATGTACACGAAGCGGACCTGCAAGCGGTAGCAGCCAGACGGCACCACTCAGGCACAGAGAGGATGAACCTATGACGCTGAGGCACACAACTATCCTAAGCTGGTCAGAATGCCAGCCGTGGTATGCAGTGGGCTGCACCCGATGTACTGCCAGGTGTACTGCATGCGACTGACCTTGGCGTGCTTTGTGCTCACGTCCACCGCGTAGGAGCGAGAGGGGAAAACAAACCTGGAACCGGGTGAAGTGAAGGGGGCAGGGTTGGCGGCGGTGGGGATGGGCCGAACAGTTTCAGCGTCAGGTGCAAAGCAGGCAGCAAGGCCTTGTGCGATAGAGGCAAACTTGGCACTTCATATGCATCAAGGCAGTTGACAAAAGTGAAATGTAACATCTGGAACTGGTACAAATGGGTCCGTACCGCGGGGTGTATGTGGCGTACAGCAGGTGCGAAGGGACCGAGTAGTAGGGGAGGTCGTGGTTGCCAATCACATTGTACCTGTGTGGCCCGTTCAGTTTCATGGCAGTTTGAGTTGGTTGCACACTTGCGTGCAGCTGTTGAGCACAACGACCAGGCACAGCTGATGGACTGAAAGCCGCATCCTGCAAGCCACATCTCTATCGGGCGGGTCTCTTACCAGGTCAGCTTCCTCAGAACAGGCTTATCACTGCCCGAGTACACCTGTGATTAACATTTCCATGAGACAGGCAAGGGTAATCAGAGTAAGCATGCACGTCCTGTGAATCAAGGGGCGGTCAGCGCATCTCAGCCGGCTGCTAGCTGCACGTCCCCGGGGCGCACAATACCAACATAGAGCATCCACGCGCAAACCGTGCGCACAGCGGCGCGCTGGCGGCATCTCACCTGCGCCCAATCATACTCGAAGCGCAGGGGCGAGTCCACGCCGCACTCATAGAAATTATCTGAATATGTTTGCATGGGCCAGTGTGCAGGTGTCAGTGGATGGGGCATTGTGTTGGTGGTGGCGGGCACATGCACGCCAGGTGCGCGCAGCACGCCGCACAGCCACTGCTGGCTCATCAAGATGATTGCCGCGACGCGTGCCCCAATCAGCAGCAGCAGCATCACTCGGCAGTACAGTGCATGAGTGTCATGCACTTGGTAACGGCGCAGCTCAGAAAGCAGGCAGTACAACCATACGACAGCGGGACCTACCACCGGTATTGACCACAAATGCGGGCTTGTAGCGCTTGGATACGAGCTCCAGAGCAGTGGCAGTGTTGACCTGTCCCACAGCACCTGCCAACACAACCAGCAGAGCGTCAGGTGAAGGAGGCAGGCACAGCAGAGGTAGGTGGAGACTTGAAAATGGTGGGTTGGTATTCACCTGGTCGAGCAATTAGGTTCTTAGATGGCATCTCTGGTCAACACGTGTGACCAGTTTACCACACAAAACAGAAGATGCAAATGTGCATGCTGCGTACGTACCCAGGGAATCTTGCTCAGAGTCAGCAAAGTTGGGACCGCATGTTCCGAGGATGTCAAAGCCACCATCAGCAGGTGCCTTCGTGCTCAGTGCCGCACCGCGCCGGCCCCAGTCTGCGCAGCGACGCAGTGAAGTGGGACGCGGCAGTCAAACGCTGCACCATGGCCGTAGCCACCCATGCCAACAGCAGCAGCAGCAGCAGCAGCAGCAGCAGCAGCAGCAGCAGCAGCAGCAGCAGCAGCAGCAGCAGCAGCAGCAGCAGCAGCAGCAGCGCCGGCGGCGTGCACGTGCGCATGGATGCTATGCCTGCACCTTGCAAGATGATGGGTTAGTAAAACATGAGGCTGCCGCAGATGCTGCGGGTAGTCCCTGGCAAGTTGCTGCGCTTTGTCTGACAGGCATGCACATGCAAGGGCATCTTGCCGGCTGGCATGCAAGCTCGTTAAAGATCAAACGCCATCTGGCCACGGGCCATGCGCAGACTGCAGGCGACATGAGTTTGTATGATGCAAGGTGGCGCGGGGATCGAGGCAGCCACTGTGTATGTGCGACGTTACAAGAAGAACGGGCGGCTTGTCTCGCTAGCACCGCTGCACCCCTTGCATCGAATGCGCCGCGCACCCCTTGCATCGCTGCACCCCTTGCATCGCTATCAGAACTGCTTGACATACTATTTTATTTCCCACGTGTGGACACATGCCTGTGCCCTTACCTCCGATCACCGCAAAGCTGAGCGCATCGTCATCGATGGTCTTGGAAATCACTGGGCCCTGAGCCTGCGCAAGCGCCAGGCTGCATACCATGGCGACGAACGCCCAGGACGTTGTTGATGAGCGTGACATTGTGATGGATCTCAAAATGAACTGCTGGGCTCTAGTGGTCATCTAGGTGTTGAAGGTTAAGGCCAAAACTGTTTTCATACAGCATCAACCATGCCGGTAGTGATGCCTGGCATCTTCAGATGCTGCGGCATCAACGCAACAGTGTGCCACGCACACCACAAAGCCCTGCCAGTGTGCTGCACTCACTTACTTCAGCAATCAAATACCTTTCCCGGGTGCCTGGCTGGCACAGCCATCCAGTGTACAGCATGCCACCACGGCATGGCTTGGCAACATGACACCATCAAGGCAGCTGCAAGCAGTTGTCGCACAAAATTCCAGTTGTGCCTGCATGTATGACTCCCAGCACTGCGCAACAAGCTAGCCAATAGGCAGCAGGCACCTGCCACAATCCTCCAATGAACCATTCATATCCCCCACACCACCCACCTACCCACCCACCCATCCACCCCATTCAATGCATTGCAACGCACTACAGCCTGGTGCTACTCCGCAAGCTGTTGTGAGGTAGTGCTGCAGTGCGCTGCTACAGCCCACAGGTCTGGGCCGGCCCTCATCTCACAGCAGCTGCGCACCAGCGAGATGCTCAATCGAATGCCTGGGATGTGAGAGGCTACGAGGGTCACCGCCTGCGAGTAAAAGAAAGTCAAAAGAAACACCTTGCACATGGACTGCGGCGTACAAATGTACAACACAACCAGCTCAGTGTCGACCGCGGTGGGCATGGTCAAGAAGTACCTGGCGTGCGATCCTGCCCTTTCAAGTCAAGGCCACACGCACAACTGACGTGTAACTACCTGTACATTTGTCGGTTTGATGCAGCATTTGATACATGCTGTTAAGAGCCATGCTGGTGTGTGTGCATGCGGGAGGGCCCACCTTTTGCTGTTGGTTGGGCCATTCAGCACATCTTTGACCGTGATGTATGCCGCCTCCCCAAGGGCAATGCTCTTGACCAGCAGCGTGCGCGCCCACTCGTTCTTCAGTTGTTTGTCATCTACGATGATTGCCTGCATCGGCGACCGGAAGGCCTTGCTCATTCCTGGTGCGCTGCGGTTGGCACACCCATGGTGGCTCCTATGGGCTCCTCAGCCATGCCATGCCTCGTACCAGTACACATAAATAATGTGCACATCGTATGGTATGTAGCTGGTGAGGTGGATCTGCACCCATCCCTGCTGCATGCACAGAGCAGCTTGCATGAGCCTGCTGAAGTGCCCATGCAGGGCTGCATGAGTGCTGTTGGCCTCCGCATTCCACGGTGCAGCGACAGGATGTATGCATAGCATGCGTGCAAGTGGCAGTGCCCTACACCTTTTCATTTTTCAACGCTCCCAGGATGAACGAGGTGACGAGCGCGTTGCTGAACAGGAACGAGAGGACGCCCATGATGCTACTGACGACCTCCCTGTCCCTGCTGGGTCAGGTCCTGCCCTTCTGCTTCTTGCACCTGCCCCCTGATCCAAGCACCAGCACCTGCTGTGGTCAGGTAGGGCTATTTAAAAGTTTGCAGATTGCCAGGGTTTTCCAAAGCTGGCCATTTGCAGTCCAGCGTTTATGGCTCGTCTTCAGGCACTGTGTGGCCCATCGCGTGATTCCAGCGACCCCGCACCCTTGTCCTTTGTCCTCACCACCTCACTCTCATATACACTTGGTGCACAGCGCGTGGATCGCCATCGGGGGCTTTAGCATAAGTGTGCAACGAAGATGGTGCAGATTGCCCGCACTGCTCTCAACCCAAACAAGAATTTCTACATCGCGCTTCAAAAGGTGTTCGGAATTGGGCGCACAAATAGCATAGAGATTGCAGAGGCATGTGGCATCAGCAAGGAGCTGAAGGTGGGTCCGAGACAACCAGTTGAAGCAGGCCATGACTGCATCTAGGCGTATACTTGTCAACACCTTGAAATGGCGAGCATGTCTGAGGTGTCTCGGACTCTGATGGGCAGGGCACCATGCATAGTACGGTGCCATGCACACACACTCCATGCGCCCTGCGGCAGGTGCGAGATGTGAAGGAGCCCTACATTCAAAAGGTGGTCCAGTACATCCAGGACAATCACATCGTCGGTGACCAGCTGAAGCGCCAGATTCGTGAGAACATCTTGTCCCTGATCGAGATGAAGTCATATCGTGGGTCAAGGTGCGCGCATGAGGCAGCAAGCTGTTGCTGGTCTGGGGATCATGGCATGGCCGGCATGATGGGTAAGGCTATGTATGTGGTGCAAGTAGCATGTTGGCAGGCGTGCAGCATAGTGTGCAGAAACAGATGGTGGGTCACAACAGATGGTGGATGGAACATCGACAGGAATTGCTTGGCGACCAACATGCCATCCTGTGCTGCCACTTGCAGGCATGAGAAAGGGCTCTCAATCAGCGGAGGGACGCACTCAAACAGCCACACAGCCAAGAAGCTCAAGCACCACATCATGTATGACACGAGCCGATGAGGTGTGGGGGCCGCCTCATGTGTTTCTATGTGCATTCACTGTGTTGGGAGGCTGAGATGCGCCCCTTCTTTGGGATGATGTGTGCATCGATGGCAGGCTGCCTTCAGGTTGCAGTGCTGAGGGCATGCAGCAAGTGGAAGGGCACAGCCTGAGAGCTGCAGGCAGTGCTGTAGCTCTTGTGCGCAGAATTCTTTTGCATACAGCCTCGTGCTGCGGCGATGTCATTCATCCTATCTTCAGCTTATTGGTTTGTCGACGCTGGCCAGGACATGTAATACAAAATACATGCTTATCAAAACAGAGGCAACTCTGAGCCTTCAGGATGGCACCTGTTCACCTGCTGCCCCTGCACCTGTGCCACCAACCACTTCAACTGCTG
The DNA here is from genome assembly GCA_001662365.1 of Chlamydomonas applanata. Taxonomy (NCBI): domain Eukaryota; kingdom Viridiplantae; phylum Chlorophyta; class Chlorophyceae; order Chlamydomonadales; family Chlamydomonadaceae; genus Chlamydomonas; species Chlamydomonas applanata. The sequence goes on along the minus strand of BDCZ01000411.1, from coordinate 34,765 downwards.
GTGCTATGAGCACAGGAAGATCAGACGAACGGCCCTGGCCGCAGCAACCTGGGGCGTGGCGTGCAGCTGCATGGAGTCACGAAGCGCCCTGCAGAGCCTGTCTGTGGCTCCAGCTTGTTGATTATGGGCTCTGCCCTGTAGGTGTGGCGTGCAACGGCCGTGAGCAGACTTCAGCAGCCTGCTCAGCCAGTACCTGAGTGCCAGAGGTGCAAGCAAGAACCGCATACAGCCAGAGATTGATGATCCTGTCGTCAGTCTGATGTCGTCAGCGCACCGCCTCCTGTCCCCCTCTGTCGTCAACCTTTTTCACAGAAGACGTACTCTAATGTGTGGTCAACAAAATGCATCTTCAGCCTAAAAAACCACGCTTTTACTTCGTTCCAAGGCGCTTGGCAGCATTGCTGCTTCAAAAAAAACCCTTGAGCTGCTGCGAACTTGGAACACTAGGCAGCTTGCGTGCGTGCGTTGAAAGATCCTGACTACATGGCGCCAGTAGATGCAGCCAAGAAGCCACAGCTGCAAGTCACGGGCCAGAGACGGGTGCAGGTACTCTACGAGGAGTACGTACACCTGCGCCAGCTGAAGCAGGTGCGCTGAGTCCGGCAGCATGCGTTCGAGCGCCTGACTGTGCTTGCATGACTGAGTCATCTGGAGGGTCCAGTGATGAGTCATCACCTGGACCAGAGGCCTGCCACCCTTGCCTGACCAGCAGAGCGCGCACGCTGTGCTGTAGCCTGCATGGCACAGGACTGCCCATGCCAGCAGCCTGCTCCCCCGAGCATCGGCGCATGCATGCTGCGGTGTCAGCATCCCACCCTCAGTGGCCGCTCCTCTGCTCGACAGCCAAGAGTGCGCGGCCATCATGCGTGGGCCAAACGCTCTCAGAGGCCTGCCAGCACCCGGCAGCCCCTGGTCTCCCTCCACCACAGCTTCTCCAGCCACCTGTGCCATGCACGTGCCACACTGGCCATGTCCCACAGCCCTAGCCCCAGCCGATGCATGAGGAATACACTCGAGAGAAGACCAACCCCATTCTCGCCTTGCCCACCTCCTGTTCTGTGGTGCTTGGCCCCATCCTCAAGCTTCGGCACCACGCCATGCTCGTGCGCTCTTGCATGCATTTGGCTTGCAGGTGTGGGAATCGCCTGTCAGTGAAAAGCCCGCACTCGAGCCACTGTTCACGGCTGGCTTCCATGGCATCGAGCTCGCGTTCCTCATGCTCGCCACCTTCGTGAACGACAGCCGCGGGTACGCAGTACAGGCAGTACACGCGGTACAGGCGGGTAGTTGCAGTTGAGGCAGTCAAGACGGTAACAAACAGACAGACTCGCACTAACGGCTCGCACTACGTGGACTCGCACCTCGCCTCGTGACTGTGCCCTGCCAAACTTGTGCCTTGATTGCTCCTGCCGAGCAGCCGTGACGTGGTTTGTAATTGGGGGCACGAGAGGTCGCAGCGCCCCTCAAGACGGCGACGTCTGTCGAGCGTTTGCTGACCTGTGCCATGCCGGCTGCCGGCTGCACCCTGCATGCAGTTACGTGGCCAAGCGTCCCCGCATTGAGGCGGTGGCAGATGACATCCGTGCGCAGGTGGGCCCATGTCACCATGCGGCATGCCTCCAATCCGGACGTGTTTAGCCTGGTGCAGTGGGCTGGATGGTGTAGGGCGCTACTGACCACTTCCACCCTGCGGGTGGTTGGTTGGGTGGGTGGGTGGGTGGTCGGGTGGTTGGGTGGTGGGTCGGGTGGGTGGTTGGGTGGTTGGTTGGGTAGGTGGGGGGTGCGGGGCACAGCCTGTATGGGGTACAGCCCTCTCCCGTACTGCCTCCTCCCCTCTCCCTGACTGCCTCCTCCTCTCTGCTGTACTACCTCCGCCCCTCTTCTGTACTGCCTCCGCCCCTCTTCTGTATTGCCTCCTCCCCTCAACTTGATGTCGCTTGATGACCCTGCGTTCCACACACACCGCAGTGCCAGCTGCTGGGTGAGCTTGTGGATGGTGAGCTGGAGGTGGAAGGGGTGCCCTGCCGCACCTCACTCACACAGGTGTGGGGCCTGCTATTAAAAAAGAAATTAATAACACGGCGTTTCACAGTTTCATCTGCTGCGGGGCCTGCTGCTGGGTTGACTCTACCTGTCGTCCAGTTTGTCAGGGTTACTGCACTGCCTCGTTTGGGCTGTTACTCTTACTCGGTTACTGTACACCTGCTCCATTGATGAACCTGTACCCTGCATGTTCATGTAGGTTGTGGCAGCAAGGCGCCATAGTGCAGTACACCACATGCACTGACCTGATCCCATGCTTTGTACCAGCTTGACTTACTTCGACCTGGCTTTCCAATTGTGCCTGCAGGACTTCCCGTTTGAGGGGTGCCCACCCACCACATCATATCCTGGCCACTCTCCGGGCCTTGCGCGGCTGGTGGCTGCCGTGGAGGCTGCGGCGGGGCGTGCCACGCCTGCGGAGCGCAACTCACTCATCAAGGTGTGATGCACATACCGCACGTGCGCGTGTTTAAATATATATATCGCTTGGCACCGCTGCATGATGCGCACACCGCATGTGCGCGCTTTTGGGACATGCGCGTATTACTGTGGCGAGTCACACGCGTTGTGTAATGTTCTGATGTCGGTTCTGTACGACGCATGAAAGAAGCTTGAGCCCGCACCAGCAGCTGGACCACAAGTCCAGCGTGCCGTCCTGCCATTCAAGACAACCCAGCACTCTGCACGCTCTAGTCCATACACACTTGACACCCTGCCCGGTCGTAGGTTGCGCTGAACATCGCCCACGCGTTCACGTCCGCGTTTTCACGCTGGACGGTGGGCCTGGGCATCGAAGGCCAGCTGGTGGCCCTGGTGGCGGCGGCGACGGGCACCGACGTCTTGCCGCCTGACAGCTCATCGGCCAGCGGCATAGGCCCTTCCTCTTCTGTGGGCGCTCCGGCATCCTCGCCTGCGCGCGCCGGTTCACCCTCGCAGCTGTGCGTGTGTTTGGATGCAATGCTCACGCTTGCTCACCGGCTCCATATGCATAGATTGCTAGGCTGTGCTTCGAGAGCAGCACACACGATAGCAGTGGCAACCTTGCAGGGCCCTGCACCTCATTCCGCACGGAATGTCCAAGGTGCACGAGATGGTGCACCGTGTACCCACATCCCATGCTTACACCCATGCCCACAGGGACTCGGGGCTGCCCCTGGCGGCATCCCAGTGTGTGGGCCTGCTGTGGCGTGCGCGCCGGCCTGGCGCCAGGTACGCCCGCGGCATGACTACATAGCTTACTGTGAAGCAATCATGAAGTACTTGGCTTTTTGTTGCACAGGTATCCGCTGCTGATGTCCACAACCCAAGCATGCGGGTGGAACAACCTAAACATGCGGGTGGTTTGGCTGCGCCAACCAGATCGCACCTAGTACTCAGGCGGTCCCAATGTTTGAAACGTGCTGCATATGTGTTCATGGCTGTGCCAGGTACCTGGATTACAATGCACTGGTGCGGCCAGGCGTGGTGGAGGCCACACTGACGGGCGAGGTGCGTGTACTCTTCAAATGTCTCTTGTTCCGTGCTCTCATACTTGTTTTCTTTTCAAAGCCATGGCAATCGGCCCAGGCAGCAGCGGACTCCTTCGGCTTACTGGTGGCTACTGTCTGTACACTGCCACCTTACATACTGGCCTGTACCGCATGTACTGCCTGCACCGCAGGTGTACGACAACGCGGAGGACTTTTTCTTCCGCACCGTGCACCTGGGCACCGAGTGCTGGATGTTTGCCGCCAATGCACTGGCTGCATCGGCAGCAGAGCACGCAGCGACGGGCGCATGGCATGTGGCGGCGGCGCGCACAGCACTGGTGGGTCAGGTGGCCGTCCCTGCTCACGCTTGCCATGCGTTTGAACTACTTAGGCCAGCATTCACACGCCGCAATGTTTGCCACAATCATGCACTGCCCGAGGCCTCTGCCTGCCGGCTGTGTGTGGCTGTCAGGATCAACCCTGCCCACAGTGGCCGTAGCATCCCGCCCCACAACAGCCCTGCGCTGCATGCGCAGCACATGCCCAGTACACTGCAGTGCATGCCCATGCACTACAGTACACACACGATGCACGTGCGCGGTACATCGTGACGCGCAGGTCACACGTGTGCTTCACTACCTGGGTGATCACATCCTGGCGCTGACGCGGATGAACCTCCGTGACTACCTGCAGCTCAAGGTGCAGCTGGAGGGGACCTCGGGCGCAGGCTCCTCACAGGTGAGTAGGGTGTGAAAAATGAGAGGAGTGTGAGAAGTGAGGAGTGAGAGTCGGTTGCATTTGTGAGACCATCAAATGCGTGGGGGTTTATAGGGTGCATGGGTTGTGCATGTGCCCGCACAGCTCTGAATTCTTGACTGATCCACCTTAGCCCTCAACCTTACAAGACATGATAGCACTGGCGTCTCACATGGTGCCTGTGGCTGGTGTCCCCACCTGCAGGTACGCGCGATCAAGGGGCTGGTACTGGGCCTGCTGGGCCCGCTGCGCGCCCAGGCCCTGGAACTGGCCCACAAGCACCACCTGCACCTGCCCGTCAGCGGCCATGATGGGGACGGCGGCAGTGGCGGCAGCACAGGGGGCGACAGCGATGGGGAAGGGCCAGGCGTGGGTGGGCGAGGCGGCGCGGGGAAGACAGGGCAGGGTGCTGCAGGGGGCGGCGTGTCTGTGGGAGGGGCAGGGGGGGGAGAGGAGGAGGATGCTACGCTGCTTGCTGGCGTGATGTACATCTACGCCCACCCGGATCAGTTCGCGGGTGCGTGCGTGCATGGGGTGTGCCTAGGCAGGCGGGTTTGCTGCGTGGCTCGTGCATCCCACTCATGTGGCTTGTCTTGGCCAGGGCCATTGCATGAAGGCCCTGATGTGTTTTGCATGTGCATGAAATGCACACCTGCTGTCTGAGGCCCTCCATGACACCTTTCTTGTGTGACCTGGCCTCACGATCACGCCATAGCTCATCCACAGCATTATACCATCACAACATGGCCGTGTCATTATGATTATTAACATGGCACGGTCATCACAACACGTCATCACACAGGGCTGTACAACTACGCCAAGGCACTGGAAGACGTAGAGAGCGGGCTGCTGGGTGAGTCACGTACTGCCAAAATACTGCCAGTGTACTGCAAATGTACTGTCAAAGTACCGCCAAATGGATGTGCTGCCGCACGGGATGCGGACTAAGCACAGATGGTCAGCGGACTTCAGGGCTCCATGCGGTGCCTCGTTTCAGGGCCTGGGCGCCACTCTCCCGACTTTTGCTGCTTTTGTGCTTGTACCGCATCGATACTCTGATGTACAAAGGATACAATGCAGTACTGTTCTGTGGCTGGATGGAGTATGCACCAGCTATCAGGTGTTATATGCTTATATCCCTGTGCCTCTCTTCTCTTCTCAACCACTGTTGTTCTCTCTTCTTTTCTCTTCTCTTCTCTTCTCAACTGTTCGTTGTTCTAATTCCTCTTTCCGCTGTTATTTCACCACCCGCAGGCGGCTTCTACTACAAGCACTACCTGCTGGCGACCAATGTGATCGGCAGCGCGGCACGCGGTACGATGCGGCGCGCGGTGAGCGCTCTCAAGGCTGGATATGAGAAACCGTTGTTCCCGGTGCTTGACGCGGCGCGGTGCGTGCTTTCGGCGTCATTGAAGGCCTTGTTCTATTATTGACTGTGTCGCCAGTCAAGCAAGTGTCATGGAAATGATGATGTCACTGGTTTTTGCGTGTGAGGATGATGCGTTGCTTTAGAACGTTGCTCTTGAGGCTGCGGGCCCTGCGCATTGCATGCAGCTTGCATGCGGGTGCTGTCCTGCATGTATGGCTGGGGCCTGTGGGGAGTGTGAGGTGCAGAGAAGCCTTTGTTGGTGTGCCCTGGTACAGTCAGAAGTATAAAGACCTGCAGGCCACACATTCCCGTGTATGAACACGGGCGTGCAAGCAGTGTATGAAGCTTAAGGTGCTCCCTTTGCACCCACCATGCATGCCGTGCCGTGGTGCACATGCCGCTGGTGCATGCAGGTGCGCGCTGGGTGCGCGCTTTGACGCGGAGCTGGCTCACATGCGCGGCAAGATGATGGACGAGATCATTGAGCGGTACGTACCGCTGTACTGCTAGTACACCCTGTATTGCGCTGTACTGCATGTGTGACCTGCAGTGCTGTCTGTTGCTGTGCTGCCTGCATCCGTGCTGCCCGGACCCCGTCTGCCTGTGCAGCACAACGTGCTGCCGGTTTGGCTCATACTGCCCTGCGTCCCCCCACCCCCACCCCCACCCCCACCCTCCACACCCACAAGCTGCACACTCAACCCCTTTTACCGCTTCCAGCTGTGCTCATCTTCCAGGTCCGGTGTGCCCTCACTGCACGGTTGCAGGTACTTGGCTGAAGCTGCTGGCGGCCGCGGCCAACCTCCAACCGCAAACACAACCGCAGCCGCTACTGCAGCCGCCGCAGCCCCTCTTGCGGCAGCTCTGGGTGCAGCTCTGGGCGCCGCTGCTGCGTCCGTCCCTCCAGCCTCAACCAAGGACACCGCGCAGCGTTCAGACCAGGCCCCCCCAGCTCCATCCCAACCTTCCGCCCCGCTCGCTCCAGCCGCGGCAGCGGTGCTTGGGGCGGTGGCTGCAGCCGCTGGCACCGGGCTCCTGAAGGACCCTGGTTCTGGCCTGGGAACTGACTCTGACATGAGCCCACCAGCCAGCCGGGAGGCTTCAGCTACCAACCTCATGACCCCTGGCTCAAGGGCGTGCCCCTTCCTCCTGCCGACGGCCCGTGCCCCACACACACCGCCCACGCGCGCCATGCGCGCGGCAGCGGCGGACCGGGCCGCTGAGCAGGCAGCGGCTGGTGGGCAGGAGGGGGAGGGCGGTGCGCGTGGCGGGTGCCCCTTCTTAGCAGGCACCCCCTGCACCAACATGGTGCCGAGTTCCGGGCCCAGCCCAGCCGACAGTAATGACTATCAGGGTGCCGAGATGATTGACTCGCCCATGGCTCGGGGCGTTGGCACGTACAGCCGCGGCTGCCCGTTCGGGCATGGGGCAGGAGACGGGGGAGCTGCACAGCCAGCTCTTGCCACAGCTGCGCTTGATGAGCATGCCGGAGCGGCAGCAGTGGCTACAGGGGTAGGCTTAGAGCAGGCACAGGGGGAGGGGCAGCATGGGGAGATGGCTGCCGAGGGTGGGGGTAAGGTGGAGGGGCGGGACGCTGACGTGGCGTGTGTGGAGGCGGTACGGTCACACCTATACTCCTGTGAGGGTGTACCGCAGTCCTTTGTGGAGATGGAGCGGGACGCGACGTGAGTGGTGTGACCGTACTGCTGACACGTGTACTGCCGTGGTGGAAAGTGCCTGTCTTGTGTAGATGGTTAGTACATCAGCTGTGCACCTGCTGAGGGCCCAAGAGCACCCAAGGAACCAGAGGACCAGGGCCAGAGGCAGCAGGGTGGGAGGGTGCCTCCGCCTTGGCTGTGCAGCGTCCTTAGCCTGCACCCCTGTGGCATCTTTACGCAATACTATTCCTGTTTTTTCCACTGCACTCCTCGCTGTTCTTGTATCCCAGCTCCATGCCGACATCCTGTGCAGGGGCACAGCTCGACCTCTGTCCAACACCGTGTTCAACTGGCGTTCTTTTACATGTAAAAGTTCATGTACATTTTTTTGATTAATGATATTAATAACACTGCGTGTCAAAGATATTTTTGATTGTCCATGTTGTTACAGGTTTTGTCTGGTCCTGCACTCCTCCTCCCACCCGCAGGCGTGAGGCCCTGGCGCAGCTGTGCGCCCTGCGCAGCCCCAGCCCCAGCCCCTGCACCGCCCCCTCCACCCCGCCCCTCGCCTTCCTCTCCCATGCTTGGGGGACCACCCCGCTGCGTGTCAAGGCGGCCGCGCTGCGCCGCTATGCTGGCCTCTCTTCGCTGGGAAACTCGGCTTGGGACGTCGTGTTTGGGCAGCTGCTGCCCCAGGTGCGGTCTTGGATCAGGTGATAGTGTCAGGGATCTTTGTTCAAATGCAATGTATGGTGTTAGATCAGGTGATCGTGTCAGGGATCTTTGTCAAATGCAATGTAAAGGTTCAGGGCTGGGTTTTGGTGTAGGGTTTGGGGATCACGCACCTCTTGATGTCGGGCACGCACCAAATGTGATCTCTTGGTGGCATCAGGGATTTCGCACACGATGTGCTGCTGAAACTGAAAGTTGTTTGCTGGCTTCTTAGCGATGGCTGCGTCTGAAAGGATCACCTCAATACGCTGCGGGGCACCCGCAGGCGGGTGAACATGTTCTGCATCTGTTGGGCGTGCCCACTGGCAACAGCAGCAGCACTGGTGCCAATGGCGGTGACACCCCTGGGGCCCAGCAGCAGCAACAGCAGCAGCAGCAGCAGCAGCTCGCGCGTGTGCACTGGGGCTCAAACTCTCACGAGCTTGTGTGGCGTGTAGCTTCCGCCTTCATGGAGCGCCCGGTAAGTGTACTGCCAGCTGTACTGCCAACGTGTAGTACTGCCGCTTGCAATGTCAGCCTCTAGCACTACCAGATTGCGCTGCTGTGCTGCTTGATCTGTGCGGTGCACGCATGCTGCGCGTCGGGCTGCTTTGCTGGCATGCTTCTCAAGCGGGATGTATCTTTACCATCGCGCTTTCATCGATTGTCATTCTTGTCATTTACGCTGCTTTAAACCAAGCACAGGCGGATGCACCGCCCATGCGCGTGCTCACCTCAGACACTGAGTTCTACTCGCTCACGCGCCAGCTCAACCGCCTGTCACAGCAGCAGTGCCACATCAGCTCGTCACAGCCAGGAGCCGGCGTGCATCATCCATCACAGCGGCCCGCACTGGGGGTGGAGGTAGATTGTGTGGCTGCCGAGCCAGCTACCACCTTCACCAAGCGCCTGCTGCAGGCTGCGCACACTAAGGTACTGTACAGTTTGACGGGGCCGGTCACGGATAGATTAAATCATTGCCTATGACGGTGTATGGGCAGGCCAGGCCAGGTATTGCCATCGTAGTTCTTCATGGCATATGCCGGATATGCACCCTGCATATGATATGCGTGCAGAGAACACACACTTACTGTGACAGGTCTTTCAGTGCTCATCCACCTGCCATGAGACTGGACTTGCAACCAAGCCCCAAAGACAATCCCCACCCACCCACTCTGTACCGCCTCCGTCGTGTATTGCCCCCGCGCCAGCAGCGGTACGACCTCGTGTACGTTAGCCAGATCACGTACCTCACACAAACCACACTTGTACCGGATGCCGAGCAGCTGGTGGCGGGGCTGGTCGATGTCCTTGCATCACAGCAGCCCCCAGGCAGCGCCACAGCTGGGGAGCAGCTGTCACAGCTGCCGCAGCCGGAGGTGCCCAGCCCCCCGGCCCCCCTGATCATCCTGGACGGCTACCACGGCTTCGGTGCATTGCCCACTGTGCTGGGTGGGGCCTACGAGGTCCCAGCCATCAAGTCTGGGTGAGGCCATGCAGCTTCCTCCTCTGCCTCTTCACTCCCTGCTGACGTACCACCTGAAACTTTGCCTCTGCTGCCTCTGCACTTGCCTCCTGCATCCCACCTTGGCACCAACAGAGGGTTGAAGCTGTATCTGTATGTTGGGCATCTGGTCAGCACAGCCTGTCTCCCCCCCCTATCTCTTCCTCCCCCACCGCCCCGCTCCCAGCGTCCCGCGCTCCTCAGATTATACTGCACCTTCCCGTACGTTTGCATGTGCTCCTCTGGTCCCGCTTGTCTGCCTAATGGATGATGGATGTGTGAATGATGACCTGCAGGCGTGTGGGCCTGGCCTACGTGAGCGGGCTGCTGAAGCACATGGGGTGTGGCCCAGGCGGCGCGTTCATGGTGCTCAGCACGGCCTGGAGCGCACGGCCACTGTTCACAGGTACGCCAAAAACGCGCCTTAGATTGTGCTTTCTGTGTTGCAGCGTTTGCCACGAGGGGTGCGCCTGCTGACTCCTAACCCCACACCTCAAACATCAGCCTCCAACCACGAATCCCGCACCCTGCACTAGTTGCTGGAGCGCGCGGCCTTTGGTCAAATCCTGCATATGCGATTGTCTGCTTCCTGCTGTTATAGCTGTCCTGACGAGGGAACTGATGAGATGAAGTAGGATGGGAACGGGCAGTGCGAGGCCAGGAACTGCTTGGGCTAGCAGCTGTGCATGTCTTGTCGCACCGCGGGCTGCGCCTGACTCCCTGCTGCTGCCTGAGCCGCTGTGCAGGCTGGCTGGCAGACCCCTCCGTGTTGACGCCCGGTGGTGCCGGCATCGGCCCTGGCTCCCCTGTCGGCTTCTTCCCTCCCCTTGCCCTGCAAGGCGCCACCCCCGCCTACCTACTGCCTCTGCTCACCTTCCTAGAGCTCATGGCGGCATGGGGTGGCACCAGCCGTACCGCCGGTACTGCCACATGCAGTACTGCCGGTACTGCCCATTGCAGTACCGGTGGCAGTACTGGAGGTACCAGCGCCGGCAGTACGAGCAGCAGCAGCGTCTCTGGCAGTGGCAACGGCAGCAGCGTTGGGAGGCCTGCGGGCGATGGCGCAAGTGTTGCTGCTGCTCTGACGGGACAGTCTCAGCGTGCAGCAGCCGCTGTCATTCGCGTGGAGGATGTGCATGCACACACTGTGCGGCTGCAGCGCCGCTTCCTGGCGCGCTGGCCCACAGTCTTGGAGGCCAACGCGCAGCTGCTGGGCAGCTGCTTGCTGGTGAACTTGGCGGAGTGCGCGGCGCACCAGTCGCACACGCTCGTACTGCGCTGCACAGACGCGTCGCAGGTGGGGCAGTGAAGTGGTACGGCTGCTGCGGTTCAGTGGTACAGCTGCTGCGGTACAGCAATACAGTCACCGCGGCTCAGCGGTGCAGTCACTCTACCGATTGCAAGGCAGTAGTCCCTAAAAAGCACTCATTCAATGTACTTGCTAGAGCGCCATGCTGCAGCAGTGGTTGCATGCCAGGGCCCCATCGCACAAGTGGAACGGGCCACTTCCTGGCATACCATCCCTGGCATATGCGTCCACTGGCTATGTGCACCATTATCAAGTGTCATGGTTACGTGCGTGGTTTTCCGCGTGCATGTTGCGTGCATGCATTGCGTGCGTGATTTGATGTCCTGTTGTTATGATTGTTAATTGATGTCCGCAGGCCGCGCGCGTGGCGGCAGCGGTGGAGGGCCGTGGCGTGCTGGTGGACACGCGCAAAGGATACGTGCGCCTGGGCTTTGGCTTCTATCACAGCACCAAGGACGTGGATGCCCTGCTGGCCGCGCTGGAGACTGCCCGCTGATTGCACAACACTGGTTTGGTTTGTCACGCAGGTTTGTGGTAGGTTCCCTGAATGTACAGCATAGGTGAGGCGGTACAGCGCAGAAGCTGGTCTGTGAAGGTGTTCAATGAAGATGTCAATCTCCAGCAGCTACGATTGGTGGATTGAGGTGATGAGGTAGGAGTCGTGGGTGCCTGATGCCCAGAATCCTTGATGGCGCTTATAGCGAGAACTGAAGGGCTGTGGTGCAAAGCAGCCCCAGCCCTAGACATGTGGGGCTACTCCCTGTTTGCATTGCTGCTGCTGTTGCCACTGCTGGTGACATAAGTTCATCAAGCTAGGAGGCACCCGCATTAAGGGTTCATCATACTGTATATAAGTTTCTCAGGCGTGGCCTTCAATGAGAGTCACGTCTTTTGCTCGTGTTGGAGCATGGTTGTTGAAGCCGTTGCTCCCTTGCACCTTGGTGCTTGCGATAGCCTTGGGTTGCTGGCACGGTAATCGCTGCCCTGTACTTCTTGGATGAGGTGTGACCTGTACAATTGCTCAGGTGTGACTTGTACAACATGGTGCTCGTGTCACTCATCATCTCACCCGTGGCTGGGGCTGTGTAAAGCACACTCGCCCAACCACCCAACTGACGTCGATTTGAGGGCCACTCACCAAAACATAATATATCAGCACCTCAACCAGCTAGTAGCACCTGCTCAAGTTGTCCCGAAAGTGCTACATATACCAATTCCCACCAATTCCCATCCGGGCAGAGACCTAGGCCCAGCCGCAGTGACCCAGGCGTGCATCAGCTCTCTGACACGGACGGTGCCTACCTAGGCAATCCAGCTCTCTGACACAAATGGTGCCTACCTCGGCAAATCCAGCTCTCTGACGCGGACAGTACCTACCTAGGCAATTCCAGCTGGATAGATGCATGGAAACACTACCCGTGGCTGTGTGGGTGACAAGCAGCCACACTGGCACGCAGCGTAGGCACACAGGCGAGCAAACAACACAAATATTTTTTAAAGCAAACAAATACTATTTAAAGCAAGAAAGTACGTTTTTATCAAAGCGACACTAAAAAGACACTGTGAGCAGCATGACCCTGCAGCTGGGAAGATCCGTGCGCCAAGTCAGCATCCAACTAGTCCAGGCGCTCAGCTCTCATCTAGGCACATCATGTTGGCGTGGTCCAGCACACGTGGCAGTCGGATCAACCTCATGCCGTGCGGCAGCTGGTGCGCTGCAGATGCCCCGCCCCCGGCCGCCTTACCTTCATCACCACCCAAAGCCCCTCGAGGAGGCAGCCCCACCACATCCCCCTCATCCCAGCTGGCATCTGCGCTGTCTTCAGGCCCTGGCCTGCTGCTATCCTCGTCCATGCGCTCCCACGCCTCCACATCTGGGATGACACACAGAAAGCCTGCATACTCATCATATTCCTCCCAGCCGCCGTCCTCTACGTGCTGCTGCCGCTGCCGCTGCTGCTGCAGCTGCTGCTGCTGCCGCTGCTCCCGCTGCTCCTGCCGCTGCTCCTGCTGCTGCTCCTGCCGCTGCTCCTGCTGCTGCTGCTGCCGCTGCTGCTGCTGCTGCCGCTGCCGCTGCCGCTGCTGCTGCTGCTGCTGCTGCCGCCGCTGCTGCTGCCGCTGCTGCTGCCGCTGCTCTGTTGGAAGCTGCGTGTGATCCCCCTGATGACCTGCAGCCACTTCCTCCTGCCCCTCCTCCTGCTGCGCCTCCGTCCCTGCCGCTCCCGACTCCTTGGCGACAGCAGGTGCGCTTCCCAGGGGGACCCCACGGCCGCTGCCTCTCCCTCCCCCAGTCACCTGCTGCTTCCCTCCCCGCCCACTCTCGAGCTCAACCACCACTGTCCCACGAGCACTCCGGCCACCTCCCCGCCCACCAGGACCGGAACCACCACCCTGCTGCTGGTTGCTTGCGCACGTACGCACCTGAGGCGGTGCGCGCGCGTGCTGGTGGCGGTGCATGCTGACGATGAGCTGACCCCTGGGAGTGATGACCACATCCCAAGGCAGGGCCCAGGTGGGTGCCAGGGGGCCGATGGTGGCCAGCAGGGCGCCGGGGGTGGCATGTAGGGGACCTGCGCGCAGGTGAGCAAGTGGGCCGTGTGCTGGGGTGGGCAGTGTGTGTGTGTGCAGCAGTGTGCGGTGTGCCGTGTGCAGCGTGCAAGTGTGTGTTTGTTTGCGAGAAGCTGGAAGAGGGGCTGTTACACCTGTCGCATGTGCTGTCTGAGCCATGGAGGGGAGGGGGCAGGGGAGGAGCCCAGCCTGCCATCAGGGTGGCCCAGCAGCCCAGCAGGACAGGAGAAATGGTGCCAAGATCGGGCAGTGCAGCTGATAAGGGCGCAACACACCCACAACGCGCACGACACCCCCGTTTGGCCCACCCCCGCCCTCAACATTCCTGAACGCAGCCCCACACCCGCAAAGCGCTGGCAAACGCGCATGACACACACCCAACCACATGACACATCCGTGAAACCACCGCCCCTGTTCCTCCTGCGTCTCCTTTGCCCTTTTTGCAGGCTAGGCCGGTTTTCCTTAGCCGCGTTCGCTGTTCCAGTGTGCGTTGCGCCTCAGCCTGCGTAACCATAACCATAACCACCGCACCCGCGTAGCGCATGACACACGGGCCGTCCATGTTGGTCACGAACAGGGTGCCGCACGTGGGCCCAAACTTGAGGCCGCTGGGGCGGCGCAGCCCAGGGCCCCGCGTGAACACTGCCACATGGGCCATGCCATTGGCCAACTCTCCTTGTGGACCTAGAGTGCAACGGACCACGTGGCCTGAGGCCTGCCCCGGGGGCGGCTCGGTGTAAAAGCGCGCCTGAGACGGTGGCAGTACGGTGTTGCGGTACGGTTGTGGCGGTACGGTTGTGGCGGTACGGTTGTGGCGGTACGGTTGTGGCGGTACGGCTGGATGAGACAGTGCATCCATGTCCCTCAGTGTTTTCTAACGGCAAGAGTGGGGTGTGGCGATCGAATGCGTGATAAACAGCTGTGGCACTGCACTTTGCTTTGGTAGAGTACGCATGGTACTCTACCAAAGCAAAGTGGATGCATGGTATAGGACATGCACGGCATGCAAGGACATGCAAGGACATGCAAGGGAAGGGTTCCCTTTGGCTGAGCTTGGTTCCTGAATGAAAGAACTCCCGGCTGATGGATGGCACCTGGGATGATGCAATGCCACGAGGATTCAACAACTGAGCAGCTTGAGGCTGGCTGCAAGTGTAAGCTTTTTAAGAACAACAACAGCGGCAGCAGCAGTAAAGCCGTACCCGCAGTACAGCAGTACAAACAGGAAACCCACGTCGTACATCTCGTCTGCCGCGGAGTAAAGTGCGTTGTCACCTGGTGGGCCTGGTGTGAGGCCCCAAGTCACACATCCTGGTGCGACCTCCTGCACGCACCATACAACTGTACCACATACGTTGTACCGTGCACAGTGTAACGCACACACCGTACCGCATACATTGTACCGTACCATGTGCATGTGCCAAGTCAGCTGCCCCACTGGGCTCTGTGCCTCCTTTACCCTCCCCCCTTGGCACCCTGCCCCCTTCCTGCCCTGTTCCGCGCCCCGCCAGGTTCTTGGAAAATCCTGATCTGGAGCGTTGAGTGCAGCTGCTGAGCCTTTGGCAACACCCTGGCCGAGCTCAAGGCCAGCCCTGCTGCACGCTGCCACAGGGCACATGGCACCGCACCAGGTGGTCCAGCAGCTTGCAACTCTCCAATTCCACCCGGCTAATGAGGCTCCAGTTGTTCTGGGGCCAGGGCAGACCAGGGCAGGGCAGGGGGGCAGACAACCAGTTCAGGTCACGGCTCTTGGTTCAGATCATGCATGGGCCACGCCAAAACCTCCCGCTCGCTCAGTCACTCACTCACTCACTCACTTGCTCACCCGCTCACCCGCTCACTCACTCACTTGCTCATTCGCTCACTCACTCACTCACGCGCAGCCACATGCTGGGCGCACCCACTCCCGGCATGGCTCGAGGTAGGGGGCCAGGCACAGGTGGCCAAGCCTTGGCCCAGGACTAAGCACAGCACACTGCAAACTCCGCACCCCTTGCACCATGCCCCTCATCCCTTACCATCCCTCTGCATCCCTACCTGTCCCTTGCCAGCATGAACAGGGTAGCCGCTCGCAGAGCAACGCCTCCCCCACCCACCCCCTGCACGCCATGCAGACGTCCCCGTGCGACTGGCCGTGCACTAGCCCTGCAGCACCTGTACGTACACACAGCCGTGTGCAAAGGCAAGCCCCTCGGGCTCCTGTGTGGCCACGCTTGCGACCTGGATGTGCATGTAGGTCAGAGGGTGCCGCCGCAGGGCCACCAGGCCGCGAGCCTTGTACTGGCAACTGCGCGTGGGCATGCGTGGGACAGCAGCTGTGAGAAAAGAAAAGGAGGAAAGAAACGGGGAGGAAAGAGGGGATATGAAACGTGGGCCGTATGTCAGGGCCGCCG
The DNA here is from genome assembly GCA_001662365.1 of Chlamydomonas applanata. Lineage (NCBI taxonomy): Eukaryota > Viridiplantae > Chlorophyta > Chlorophyceae > Chlamydomonadales > Chlamydomonadaceae > Chlamydomonas > Chlamydomonas applanata. Next base: position 18,985 of record BDCZ01000411.1, on the reverse strand, counting down.
CAGGGTGGCGTGCATGGCTGCGTGAGCAGCGCCTGCTGCCGGGGTGGTGGTGTGTCAGCTGAAGGCAGTTGGATATGTAGTGCGTCTCGCATGGACTGGTAGGAGCAACACGCAGTGAATGGCGATGGGGCATACAAGGCAGCTGTTATCGGCACCAGAGGAGATTGTGCCGCAGGTGCGGGGACCGATGTGCATGCCATGAGAGAGCACACACCATGCGAATTGGATGATATCTGCCCCTCCCCCACCACACCCCCTCCCCCACCTCCCCCCTCCCGCTTTCAGATCTCACACGAAAACATCACGGCGTCCATAGGGGCACACGGCAAGGCTGGTCATCCAACACGGCAGGCCTGCCGGCTTGCTGGCTGACGCGACTCCAGATGCCGCCCTGCGCGGCTTGGGCTGCTTGCAGTGCGGCAGGGACAGCCACGTGGTACCCTTACCACGTGCCGTTGCTGCTGCCCCTGCACTGCTGCCTGCGGTGTGCTGTGCTGCGCCGGGGGTGAACGGGGTGCGGTACGAGGGTGCTGGGACTAATGGGAAGAGCAAGTCTGATAGATCCACCACTGCGCCCAGCCTGCACAGCACAAGCCGGCAGCATGGATTGCAGTTTGCTGTGCGGCTGGACGGCGTACTTGCCCCCGTACGCATGGGGCCGCAGCAGCACGGCATGCACGAATTCACGCATGATGGCGAGCCACATGTACATGAACGGCAGCAGGCACGTCGGCTGGGCATGCCGCGCGTGAAGTTGCGCATGAGCAGCTGGGTGTGGCAGCTGCCATGGGCCAGGACAGCGGTGCATGCACCTGGCGCATGCGATGAGTGCGCGCGGTCGGAAGGGCTTCATCGTCTGGGCATCCAGCGTTGTGAATGCTGTGCGCCATGCGCGGCAACACAGGCTGGCCTGCAGCGCCTCATACCGGTGCAAGTGCTGCAGCACCCCACACAGCAGATCCACGTTCAAAAGGGCTTCGTGAGGCCCTGCTTCCCCACGCAGCAAAGGCATCCTGCCCCTGATGAGATCCTGCCCTGACGCGTGTCGACTATTGAACCCGAGTCGTGGTTATGGCTCACCGTATCAGCATGTCTTATTATGCGCTGTAGGCTACGTACACTGGTAAAAGCGCAGCCATCGCGAAACACTTAGGGTTTTGGGCGTTTCTGAGATTATTGTTGTAAACTTATAACCTGCGTGCATTCTTAGTGACACGCACCGTTATATGCCACGCTGGGACACAAAGCTACCTGTCATAACCAAGCTGCCAATCGCTACCAAGATACAGGCATGCCCCACACACCCTCCTGGCTGCTTAAGAGCATTAATGTTTGACAGTACAGCTCAGCAGTACATCAACAGTGGTTGAGCTGCTCAGCATGAGGCGAAACAATGATACAGGGCTGTTGGCACGCTGGTGTCACCACGCACGGATGCCACCTGTTTGCACAGACTAAAGCGGTACGGGTTATGAGTCATTGTAAAGCAGTACTAGCTGAAGCTGGAGCGACAGTCCTGGATCTCGAGCGAGAGCAAACCATAAACTGAGATATGGATCTACACGCGCGCTTAATGTCTGGCTGGACTCAAGCGACTGTTTTGCCAACTGCATTTCAACGCAGCCGTGTAAGGTGCTTGAAATGTAGTGCGGCATCCAAAACCTCGGTATTGGCTGCACCTCCCTCTTATCTTGTGGATGAGACGGGGCGCAACCCGCTAGCAACACGGGAGGAGATGCCGCTGCTGGGCAAGCGCGTGCTGATCACGGGTGCGTCGCGAACCATGCCTGAAGGATTGGGATAGTGACCCATGCAAGCTCTCTCCCATGCAATGCTGACATGGGCAACTGCGCGGTTGCCCCAGCTTGTGTGTGTAAGGCACTGTCTGTCCATTGTCAGTCCAGAGCACTAGGCCCAGCTCCCCGTCCCTGAATGCAACAGGACATGGGGGATGTGCCGCAGCGCAGGCCGGCGCGATGACACCACTAACACACAATCACACGCACGCTAGTGGGATGTTTTTCAGGTGTAGCACTCTATCACTGGTAGTATCAGTATGGCATGCACACACGCTGCTCCCAGGCCGTTGGAAGCCATGCCCCTGGCCATCGCCACTGCCTCTGGACCTGCAGCCTCAGCGCTGAGCACTGCACCAATGTACTCCCGCCCTCATCTGTACTGCCGCACCGCCCCAAGTGTACTGCCCCACTGTCCTGCCGTGCGTACACGCAGCCCCCCGGCAGTACGCGCACAAGCTGTCGGCACGGCTGCTCAACACGGGGGCACGCGCATTCTGGGTCCCTGGGGTGGAGATCGGGGCTCTGCCACGAGGATCGCCACAGCTGGGGCACTTAGACACTGCGCTGCGTCAGCTCATGGGCCGCGGCCACGGCTTTACCCACATCGCCTTCACCTCCAAGAATGGCATCTACGCGCTCATGCAGCGCTTGGGGGAGCTGACCGGGCGTGAGTGCAAAGCCACTTGTTCAGCAGTGATGCTCAAGATAGTGCCTGCGTGCAAAGGCTTCGCAAACCTTTCTGAGGCCTGTCACGGCTGTCAGCGGCCCTTGGCAAGCCTCCCGGCCGTGGACGAGTTTCATTCCAATCATCGCTGTGCTGTCCTGTGCTGCTGGCGCACTGCAGGCGGCGTTCCAGGGGCGGCCCAAGTGCTGGGGGAGTGTGGTGCGCGGCTATGCGCGCTTGGTGCTGACGGGGATGTACTGCTGGGCGCAGGGCTCACGCCACACGTACTGCCGGCAGAAGCCAGTACACAGGGGCTAGTCAAGGAGCTGGTGGCAAGGGGGGAGGCATCTGGGGCACGGGTGCTGTGCCCAGTACCCGAGGTGTCAGGTGCGCGCTTGGGGATGGTGCAAGGGAAGGTGGGCGCCCAGCATTTCATTGCTTGCGACTCCTTTTCGTATGCAGTCCATCGCAGTCTATGCAGTGTACTCATGTGCACCCAGCTCAAGTCTTCAAAGCTGTCTACACACTGTTACACGTACTAGCATGCATGGGTCTGTGTATGGACAAGGTCTGGGCAAGGTCTGTATGGACAATACGAGGCTATGAGGCTCCTGCTTCTCCAGTAGCATGAGCCTAATAGCCTCGAACTGTCCATACCCAGTAGCATGAGCCTCATAGCCTCATTTGGTCCATATGCAGACCTCATACATGCTAGTATGTGCTACCTGGGCCGCTCCCATCAGCTTCATCTGCAGCCGAGCATACAGCAATCGACCACCTGCTGGCTGGCTGCTCCGTGGTTGGACGCATGCAGGAGGTCTGACAGAGCCAGCTGTCGTGCCTCGATTCCTAGCCGCGCTGGAGGCGGCAGGCGCGGCACACGTGCGCGTGCCCGCATACACGACCACCCCTGGATGTGGCCCTGAGGATTGTGCGGCAGAGCGGGGTATGCTAGAGCGTGGGGAGCTACATGCGATCGCGTTCTCTTCCACAGCAGAAGTACGCGGCCTTGGGCACTGTGCTCGACTTGGTTCCTGTACCTCTGTGTGGATTGTATTGGGCTGCTGTGTCCCTGTTTGGGCAGCGCACCCGTGTGGGCTGCGCTCTTCCAGGCAGAGGTGTGCGGCCTTTGGCTTGCACTGCACTGGGCTGGGCTGCTGGGTTTCCGTGTTTCCGTGGGGGCTGTGCTTCTGAGTGGGGTTTCAGCTATCAGGGTTAAAGCTATCAGGGACGGCGTGGGCTGTGCTTCTGTGTGGGCTGCTGCGTCCCTGCTGGCTGCAAGAGACTGTGCTGTGTGGACTTGCGCGATGGGTGTTGTAGCAGCTCCTCGGCGTGCATGCTGCCCTGCATGCCCTGATTGCATGCTGGACTGGTGGAATGTAAGCTTACATGGTGTGCATACTGCTCGCGTGCGGATGCAGGCGCAAGGTCTGGCGGCAGCCATGGGGGGGACAGAGGCACTGGTGGCAGCCATCAAGCAGCATGGCGTGGTTCTGGCTGCACATGGACCATACACGGCCGCGGGCGCAGGGCAGGTGCTGGGCGTCCCCGTGCCAGTGGTCAGCCAAAACTTTGCATCCTTTGATGGGCTGGTGGCTGCACTCGAGGCGCACTGGGGGGGAGCACGCACAACAGAACAGGCATGACCAAATGAGGGCTGGTGTATCATGGTGCAGCTCCGTGTGCTGCATCATGCTTACATAGATATGAAGATATGCACTGTTGCAAGTTCTTTGCAAGCAAGCCAAAGGGGCCTGGGACCTTGGCCATCATTGAGGCAACGCCAGGCTTTACAAACAGGACTGCTAGTCAACTTGGCTCGTGGATCTTGTGTGGGTCAATGAGGCAGCGCAAGGCTTTACAAACAAGGTGCCACGTGCTGCTCAACTTGACTCTTGAATCTGCCGCGGGTGCAGCTTCTCGTCAATGCTACCCCCAAGTATGGGAGCCCGTCAGTGTGGGGAGACCAAATCATGAAGGGTCCACAACAAACTCTACGCAGTCGAGCTCTGTCCTCTCCACCCAGCTGCCCCTACTCATGTTCCTTACTTGCGTACCAGCAGCACCCGGAATACAGGCAGGCCTTGCTGCTGCACGTAGTACTCCCGCTCAGTTGGTACCCCCAGGGGATTCTCCCGCAGCCAACCGCCTTGTACTGCCCACCTGCTCTCCATGCTCTCATAGTCATCCTCCTCTTCCTCCTGAGTCATGGGTGGCTCATCCACCCCCTCAGTCCCCTCAGCCCCCTCCTCCTCGCCCCCGTTGCCGCTGCTCACCGCACCACTCGCCGTACTGCCCTGCTGTACCGCTCCTAACGGCTGTACTGCCTGCTGTACTGCCCCTGACGACTGTACTGCCGACGCGGAGCCGCCGTCGGCGTGCTGTGGCAGCGGAGCAGGGGGCTGCGGCGTGAAAAAGGTCGCGCCCGGGGCGGCGTGCAGCGGATGCAGCTCGAATGCATCACTTGCATACTTTTCAAAGATGTTGCGCATGGCGGCTGCCACCACCTCCACGTCACTCTGAAGGAACAGCAGGCCTGTGATGTAGTAGTGTGGTTAGGAGGCAGGCCCAGGATCAGAAGTACGGTAAGTGCAAGAGGTCAGAATAGAGGTCAAATTTCAGGAGTTTCAGCGGCAGAGTTGGGTTTCAGGCAGGCTGTACATCAAGTACAGTAATACTGATATCATCTTGCTGCACATGGCACAGGACAGTACGTGAATGAGCCGCGAATGAGGCCACAATAGCAATGACTCCCATGGAGAGCACGGGCAAGCATGGACAAGCCCGCGCTCTCGATGGAAATCACTACCATTCAATTGTGGCTATACATTGGGATCGCCCAAATCATACAGGCGCCATTACGCAGTCTCCTCTTATATACTGTATATCAGGTCTCAGTTTCTTCCACAGCGCCAGCCAGCACTGAAACAAGAATAAACAAGTCCTGTTCAACCAAGTGATCGCGCATTGCCGGGCGCCAGCCAGCCCCAGTCACCCAGCGTGGAAGCAGAACAGAGTACCAAAGTGAGGCGCGCACCGCCGGGCGCCAGCCTGTCAGCGATCTCCCGCACAGTCTGTGGCTGGAAGATGCGGCGCTTGCGGTGGCGGCGCTTGAAGTGGGGATCGGGGAACTGAATGGCCATCATGGCTAATGGGCCTGTGGGAAAGGGCGGGGTAGAGGGGAATGCGGGTAGGCAGGGGCAAGAGCCAGTCTAGGGTTGACGGCTCAAGGTCTGGATTTTGCAATCAAGATTCCGTGAACGGGGTTCAGTGTTCAGGGTTTCGTGATCAGGAGTCAGTGTTCAGTGTACAGGCCT